>VZUI01045229.1:0-20943 GCA_013401135.1 Cettia cetti | reverse complement strand
GTGTGCAGGTGTGTGTGCAGGTGTTTGTGTGCATGTGTGTGTGCAGATGTGTGTGCAGATGTGTGTGCAGGTGTGTGTGTGCAGGTGTGTGTGTGCATGTGTGTGTGCAGATGTGTGTACAGATGTGTGTGCAGGTGTGTGTGTGCAGGTGTTTGTGTGCATGTGTGTGTGCAGATGTGTGTGCAGGTGTGTGTGCTGATGTGTGTGCAGGTGTGTGTGCAGATGTGTGCATGACTTAGGAGACTAGTGCTATTTGAATTAGTAGAAAATGGTAGGAAGAAGGATTAAGCAGCCTGTTGCTCTGGAGGCAATAATTTACAATACTGCAAAATCCCTAATTTTTCATAGTTTCCATAGAATCTTACATTTATTTGGTGCAATGTTCAACTATTAGAAATAGAAACTCAATTCATCTTAATTCCATTCTCTCCCTTCAGGACAAAGGGGGCTTTGAATTCACCTAACATTTTAGCACACAGTGGAAATCAAACAGAATTTAACTTTTGAAGCATCCTTTGTACTGTGGTCCTGTGCTAGCTCCATGTCTTGTGATCTGTATCTTTTTGTTGCTGAAGGAAATACACTTACAGAGATGACAAAATATTTTGTTATTTCTTTCTGCAATTCGTTAATTCCTAGGCCTGCTTTACACCTAAAAGCCAATGTAAAACTGTAAAATTCCTGCTGGTCTTATTCCACCTTACGTCTTGCTGGCTAAATCCCCAGTTTTCCAGGCTGCTGGTAGTCATTCATTTTGTGTGCCCTTTTCAGCCATCCCAAGTGTTTAGAGTTGCATTCTAAATCTGTGGTTATAATGAAGATCCAAGTTATGGAGCTGTTCCATGTATTTGTATATATTTAGAGCCAGCACAGCAAAGGTCCGTAAGTGTGTCTAAAACAAAATATGGCAAGGCAGCACCACCCAGAGGCTCTGGAGCTGTCTTGGAACAAGTGAATGCTGTGCTGGAAGCAGGATAGCCGTGGTAGTACAGTGTCTCCTGGGGACATCTCGGCTCTGCTGGGGACATGTATGTTACACTTGTTACAATGTTTCTGGAATCTGGCACATTCCCTGATCACTCCCACTAATTTGTTCAGGGCTAGTCTAGATAGAGCTATATGGCCTTGTAGGTATGGTTTCTGTGGATGTATTCTCCTTCCTATACCCCGAACCTAAACTACATATTATTGGGCTAAGGTGGGATATTTCTGTCTGATTTTCAGTGTTTCATCTTAGAACATGCAATCCTTCACTGTTGAAATTATTTTGTGTTTCAGTGCCTATTTCCACTGGGGAAAAACCAAGGTTCCCAACAGTATGACTGCAATATTACTTTAAGATAGTGATAGGTAGCTGCTGGCAGTGTGATTTGAAAGAACAAATTTGAGCAGACAGGGGTTAGATCAATATCTGAAGGATGATTATCTTGGTCAGCACAGTATTTTCCATAGCCTAATGCAATCTAAACAATCTCTAAATATATCACAGACTGTGAAATTTCAATTCCTCTCCTGTCAGCCTGTTCATGTGAAGATGGATGACATGCCTGATGAGGACAAGGGTCTGATCCTGCTGCTGTTGAAGTAACTAATAAATCACCCATTAACTTCAGAGAATCCCCAAAAGAATCAAATTGCTCATTTAAACAGAGGTAGAAAATCCTTTACAGGTGTAATGAGTTCACAGCAGCTGCATGTACACAGGCCTCCTCCCCAAAGGACAGGAACATCTCTGCAAGCTTTTGGAAATTAAAAAACAAGCCAAAAAGAAATGAAGATGATTCTCAGAATGGGAGGCTGCCATTTTATGCAGCCCTTGAGTAGGACAGACAGCACAGGAGCTCAGTGAAAGCTGTTTATTGCAACACTTTTTTGTGGGGGTGTGTGCTCTCAGATGTGTGCACTGCCTCCTCTCACCTATGGCCAGGTGTGTGCTCAGAGGAGGGAGGCACTGCTGGACAGCAAAATATTCTTCTGGGATGACATAAAGAATGAGAGTAATGGACAAAATTTGGCTTTCACATTGAGAAGAAGTTTCCCTGAGACTCAGCTGTGTTTTTACAGGAAAGGTGACCATCAGAACTGAGGACTCAGACACCTGGATGTCCAAGGTGGGTGCAAACTGGGATTTGGGATAGTGTCCCTGGGTTATCTCTACCTCTGGGAAGAAATATTTGTCTTGATACAGGTGCAATCCCCCAGCCAGGATTATAATAAGCTTCCACCACAATCTCACTGCAGATCTGCCCAGGAGGTTATAGGCTGGAACTGTAATTCCAGCTCCAGCCACCTTTGCTTTACTCTCAATGTAATCACATACATATACATATACATATACATATGAGCCTCTAACTTTTTATTTCAGTGAATTAATGTGTTTCCAAAATGAAAAAAAATTAACAATTAACCTCAATATGATAGAGGTTAAACTTTCAGGTATAAATAAATCTTTTAAAATGCATCTTTTAAATAAAAGCTTTAAACCTCTTTTGCATTGCTCACAATTTATTGGGGGAATTTATTCTGGCTATTACTTAACCCTTGGTGCCTTAATTATATTAATAATTCAAATCTCTACTTTTACTTGTTATTTAAAACTTAAAAAGCTACAAACAACTTTAGATGCCTGTAAGGCTTCAACAGATATTTTCCTTATCACAACAATACAGTCTTTTTTATTTCTCAGATTCAAAATGCTATGAAATATTGCCAAATTATGCAAGATTTAAAAAGAAGAACGTTGATGTGAAATCTTAACTGGGAAACCAGTCACTATTCACTTTTTGGTATATAATCAAGTGACTAAACTATGGATCCAAGAAAAGCACTCCAGACAGGTTGGCCAAATCATTAATTAAAATGGGAAAGAAAGAAGCATTTGAAAAAAAAATACAGGGTAATAGGTACATTGTTCCTTTGTAATTCACTGCACAGAAGTTCCTCGCGCCAGGTCCTGCACTCACAAATTCTGTGGCAACTTTGCCATTTGTTCAGCGCAAATAGGATGAAACCTGCTCAGACTCCTCTGAAACCCAAAGATGAGGCTAATGTGAAATAAAATTATTTTCATTCCAATTATGATTTAGAAATAGGTGAAGCATTTTCCAGTACTGTTTGTTCAGAGAGATAGCTTTGCAGCATGGCTAACTGTCTTAGGCATCCAGGGCTCAGCCCCTATGCTGGGCTCAGCTTGGTCTTCAGGAAAAGTTGATGCTTCCAATGATTACTGGATGGGGAAAAATTATAAAGAGGAACTTGAGGTTGGTTGTAGAGGGGCTCAAGGTGGCCTCATGACTTCTAAATAAGCACATTTTCCCTTGCTTCTAGTCAGGAGGGTGAAGTGGTGCTGTCTGGGGGCAATTGGGCTGCTAGTTCACTAAAACATGTGACTTGCTCTGGACAAGATCAGCTTTCTGGTTTGAAATAAACTGGTTTTATTTGGAAGATTGAAACTCACTTTTAGGAGAAGAAATTTTGATTTTAAGCAGTCTGCCATTGTACAAGAATAGACTGGTGCACTGGCTAATGTGTTACCTATTTGGCTACAGTTTACATTCATTTTACTTTGGTTTTGCAAAAAGATTAAATCAAATTGTCTATATCTCCCACGTTCTGGATTATGTTCCATGCATGCTGTTATTTCTACAATGACAATTAGGTGATGTCATGTCTGCTTTGTTCTTTGGGCATTCTTCCTTACATCTGGTATTTTTGGGAAGAACTTAACATTCACTGAACCAGCAATAGATTACTGTAGCATCTAATTCTTCTTGTTCAACTTAAGGCTCTTGATCCTATGAAGATTTATTCATATGCTTGCTTTCATGTACAATGGATTATCCCACAGAACTTCAAGATGAATAAAGTTATGCATAAATGCTAGAAGGATTTGTGTCTAAATAATGAAACTAAATACTGACAGTATATAATTATCCATAAGATTCAGCTATAGACACAGAAGAATTCATCTCCAAAATAAATGCAGGAAATGGAATAAAATGGAAAAGTCTGTGAGAGTATTTTTACTTTGCCTCATTTACAGCAATTTTGCACTGTTAGTAATAACTAAACTGGTAATCTACATTGCCTGCTGCTTGTGCTGTAGGTGAACTCTGGCGCATAATGTGGTTTCTGCGTCCATTTAGACACTTAATATTGTGAATAGATGTTAAAAGTGAAAGAGGGGTGGAAAAAAAGACATCTAAATCATTTCAGTGCCCTTTGGAGACCCCAATTTATTGTTACCAGCCATCCATTGCTTTAAGAAAATTAGAAAGCATGATTGTCACCACACACACCATCTATTGCCTTCACAATGACTCCAACATTGCCAGTCTAGAAATATTTGTCACTTACATATTGTCAGTCATCAGGTATTACATCAAGTGGGGTTTATTCAGAGTTGGACAAATTACAGAATTTCAAATTGGCAGACAATAATAATCATGGCTGAAAAATAGCAAGCGAGCTGGAACTTTGAAACAAAAAATTGCTCACAGAGGTCCCATGGTGTGAAAGAAAGTGGTGTTTCTGCTTCTTTTCCAACTGCCACAAGAGGAGTGTTGGTTGAATGCGCAGGTTCCAGAGGTCTCCAGATTGACTGTCCTCCAAATTCTCTGGGCAGGACAAAAAATCCCTTGGTACCTGGATCACCTCTTCTGATTTTAGGGCTGGTATGGTAAGCTGTGAAGCTTTAAACATCAAGAAATTGATTTTCTTTCCCGGAATGGAGCAGAAGAGCTTGTGCAGCTATTTTCAGCTTCAGCACCCAGGTTTTGCAATCTGAACATGGGAACGTGACCCGTGGCTGGAGCCAGGATGTCCTGGTTCTCAGGGAGCAGAATTCCCAGCACTGCCCTCTCTCACCCCGGAGGCACCACTGGCCTGGTAGCCATGGCCAAGGGGCTCCCACCTGCCCTGGAGACCCAAGGGGGCCCCAAGGTCCCCAAGCAAGCCTTGGCCCTGGGGGGCAGGGCTGGGAAGATGGATGTGCCTGAGTCACTCCAGCTTCCTGTAGAAGCCTTGAGTCCTTGCCATTCCTCTCTAAAGCCATGCAAGTTTCTGTGGGAGAGATGCCTCAGGCCTACCAAGACTGTAAGAAACTTAAGGTGTTTCAGCTGAAGTATTTCAGTCAAATCTGAGCTTTTTAAATGAATTTCAACAAAATTTTTCTGACCTGTTCTAGCAAGGGCATGTGACAGAAGTCTAGTGAAGACTCAGAAAATACATTGTAGAAAAAAAGAAAATAATATGATTTTTAAAAACACCACTGTATCAAGTAAGCAAGGGTGAAGTATTTATTTTGGGGCTTTTTAAGATAGGAACCAGTTACAGGCAACAAAGTACTTCCTGCTTAAAGACAACATTTGTGAAGCATTTGTGAACAATAAACAATATTGAAAGTTAACCCAAATGTCTTGAAGACAGCTTTTCTAGAAAGTATAGGATGGTATAAATAGTTTATTAGCTTTCTAGAAATTAAAGATATTTAGAGATATTTTGTATTTCTAAGCACTACTTGACTTTGAATTTTTGAACTAAGGTAAAACTAACCAGAAGAGAGGTATTCATACTTTTCCTCTTGGGTGTTTGATAAGAAGAAGCAGGAGGGTTGGTGTGTTTCTCAGGCTAGGTCTCTGAAGTTTTTGTCTCACAGCTCAAGCTGTTCAACCCATGAAGTCTCTGAGGCTGCAGATTCTTTGTGGTAGGTCAGCTCAGAGCACAGATGAAGCAGATGTGTGTTCCTTCCTAGTCACTCATGTCAACCTAATTCGTCTAGGTAATCTTCAGTTACTTGAGTTCTCTCTGATTTTCTTTTTCTTTAATCTGTCACCAGGTGAGTTGCAGTGGTTTACTATGGGTTTGCTGTCTGCTGAGAGCCAGCTGTGCAGGTAAAGCCATACAGATATTGTTTCTTGATACCTTCTGTTCCTGGCTTTTCATTTTTCCTGAGGATACAAATACCATTTCCATGAACTTCCTCAGAATATCTAATAGATACATGTTTTTTCTTACTCTAGTTGCTCATTGCATCTGTGTTGGTTATCATGCCTTTGTTTTTGTGCCTTTCATGCTTCTTCTTTGTCCTCGTCTTAAGCTGTTTGAGCTTTGCTTTGTAGTTTGGTTCCTCTTTATACTTCAAGTTATTGAAAACTGATTCAGCTGAGTATCTCGTTTCCTTTGCTTTTTTTGCTTTTGTCTTTGCTTAGGGATACTTTATTCCAATGCTTCTAATTCTCTCTTTCCTTTACAGGTATTCCTATAGAATGTTAACTGCCAGCTTTCTGAATTTATTCTGCTGATTTTTCCTGAAGGATTTCATTATATATATCTTCTACATGAGATCCCCTAGCCCTTCCTAGTCACTCTAACCCCCTGCCTACAACTTTCATGACTTCCCTGCAGATGTAAAAATGCCTGTTTTCCAGATGTATTTTCTAAAATTTACCCACAACACCTGCTGGGAATTCTGGGTGAGATTCTTCAAACCCAACAGAGATGTATCTGAGTAAATGAATGTAAGCACAGGTCACAGTCTAATTTTCTTTACGTTTTTATATATTAAAGGGAGTATTACATAGGAACTTGTAGTAAGCAGTACTTGCAATTTCTTTTGCATTCCATCCTAAACTGGCATCTGAATCAATGGATAATGCCCTAAAAGTGCCCTTTTCTTACCAGAAGGTACAAGGCAACCCATGAGTTGCTAGTTCATTATATTATTTCCTTATTTTAGGAGATGAGGGACTAGCATACCGATTTCCATGCCAAGTATATAATTTACTGATAAAACTTTGAAAGCTTTTGTTGGCCCTCTGATTTTGTTATTCCTTTTGACCACGAGCATCTAAGAATCTTAGGAGTTCCCACCTTAAGAGTAGGAATGACACACATATGCCTCAGGGAAGAGCCCCATTAGCACCAAGCCTTGTGTTTTGCATGACTCTGTTCCCTGTAGAGAAAGCAAAGACTTCATTCATCCAGTGCCAGGTTTGCCAAGAGGCCCACTGACCTCCCTGTGCGTTGGTTCAGTGGTTGCAGTTCATTTCTCATGGGTCAGGTACTGGCCTCAAAGGTCTCCTTGACCTTTTCATGGTCATGTTGCTATGTAAAATGTTGTAGAAAATAAAGCATGGTGGTTACCTACATTTATCACCTTCTCAGCATTTCTGTCCATCTGAAGAGAAGGTCAAGGCTTCACCAGATTAGTTGTTCTACACCACTATGATTTCTTCATTTATGTCTGATTAATTTCCATGGCTGCTGAAGGTACTGATTGTCTTGTGCTCAACAGGTTCTTTGAGCTTACACAAGCCACTTTCAAGGGAAGGGAGAGCCAAAAGCCATTACCGTGTTGATCCCATGGCTGTCAGTGCTGGAACAAGTCCCATTTGAATATAATTTCTTCTTAGCACAAGGACTCACATCTTGGGAACAAACCCAAGTCCTGTCAGACTGTAAGACAATTGACTTTTCTGCTTACACTGTAATTAATGCTATTGAGAGCTCAGAAAAGAAAGCAGAGAAAGCACAAAACATTCAAGTTTAGGACTAGCCACCTTTCTTTCACTGCTTATCTCAAGGGATGTGAATCCATTAAGGTTCCAGATGCCAAGACCAATAAAAATGCAGACTTTAAGGTCTAGCCAAATTGTGGTTAAAGTTATTTCTCTGTGGATCACAGTCATTAATTTTAAACTGGACATTCTCCAAACTCTGTGGTTTCTTTGCAACAAGGGGTAAGATCCCAGTGATTAGATGGCTTACATTTCACTATTTTTTCTAACATATCTAGTTGAATGAAGATTAGAATTTCATAATTCTTTTTCTTTCTGATGGAAAAACAAAAGAGAACTGTAAACCTGTTGAAAATGGGCACAAGCATTCAAAATAGAGCAAAACAGTTTAGATGATATAAATCAGTATAGCTTAATGGTTTGCATCATGTATATGTGATGTGGTCTTCTAGGATTTTCATCTTTATAGGTAGAAAAGTGCTGTGGTTAATTGCTTTCAACGTAATTAAATTAACAGGAAATAATTTTATTTCAATATGGATTGCCAGGAAAAGATGGGTCTTTTGGAGGACATAGGTCAAGAAGCACATTTGAAGCTTGTACTTTTGTATAAAAACATTGTGTGAAGTGCTATATTCTTCAGAGATATTTGCATAAGGAACTAACTAAAAAAAAATTTACAAAACCCCAGCAGAATTCATTAAAAAAAATGACAAAAACCCAGCAGAACTGTGTGCACAAGTAATCCTTTATGAAAGACTCTCCATAAAATTAGTCATATTAGATGCTACTGAAGCACGTAGAAGTAATTTATATTGTAAACTTCAAAAGAATATAGTGCAGACAAATGCAGGTCTCTCTGTTGAGAAGTGTAGCAATTTAATGACAAAATTACTTTATTTTAGTATAGGCTTTTTTTGGAACGGCTAAATTTATGTTAAACTTATGTTTAAAAGCCTGAGATTTTTTCAAAAATATTCCTTGACTTCTTGCAATCCTTACGTTGTATGAGAAAATGGCTTTTAACGTAATCTAAAGATATTCAGTCACATTAAATATTACAACTTTAAGCTAAAATGTCTTCAATAATACTAAGGTTTTACTCAGAAAATTGATCACTGCAATGTAGGAGGTATCTTTCTGTATATTTAGTATATTTACCCTTCTTATACTCCTAAAATCTTATATCCATGAATATTTCTTAATAGTTCCTGATGGCCACTATTGCAGAAAGGGCATCATATGAAATAGGTCTTCTACTACTGTAGATTTCTGCACAAGAGATCTTCTGGTCCTGCTGAGGTCAGTGTTTGAATTCCCACCCAATTCAGATGAACCTTCAGAAAACCCTGGGATGGATTTTGGGGTGTCTGTGCATTCAGAGTACATTGATGCCACAGGCACCACAAGCAAGCAGCAGCATAACCTGTGTTGCTCTGGACAAATTTGGAGGATTGCTCTGTCCTCTCCCATTTTAAAGAAAATTCAGGGGTGTCTCCTTTCCTTGCAAAGTCATACCTGAGCTCACTGCACAGCTTGCTGTAAATGCCCCAAATACCACTGGACCAAAACTGGTATGACACCACTAGCAACCTCTCCTGGCCCCGTACCTGCCTGGGCTGTCCTCACCTTCTCCTGGGCTGGTGCTAGGTCAGCAGCTCCACAAGGTTTCCATGTGGCAAATATTCCATAGCTGGGCCACTTGCTCCAACAGAGGCTGCCCCAGAGCCTTTCCCACCACCCACATCCCTTCTGGTTTTGAAAAATGACCTTAACTCAAACATATTGAGCTGAATTGGGATTCTCATGCTCAGCCTTGAACAGACAGACTTCAGTTGGATTAAGGAAGACCTTTTGTAATACTTCCCTCTATCTCTGGTGATATTATTTTCTTCATTTTTTTTTAACCCCATAGTGATTTAAAAACTGAAATTAAGAGTCATAGCTATTATTTCACATCACATAATATGCAAAGTGTCCTCAACAAAGCAGTTCAAATACTGCTGTATATCTGTCAAATGCTCGACTGTTTTTTAAGAACTGTTACAGCCTGGGAAATAACGGCCGAGTATTGTTAAATATTTTATTCACTTGATAGTCTAGAAAGAAGTTTTTATGTAAAATAACAGTGTAAAGTTATTTTACTGTCACTATAGACTATAAAATACATTGAAATTAAATTGGTCTAAATTATTTTGGGCACAAAAATAGGAAGTAGACTTATTTTCAAGGGGGACCATTACAGACCCCAGCTTGATCCTGTCAGTGTGCTGATTTTGATCTTACAGGACCATATGGAACTCCCTATAAGGTGAGGCTACAGGTCATTTGACTAATATTTTATTTTCATTTTCCATGTGGATAAACCACAGGGCTTTTATGAAAGTCTTGAACAGCTAATTAGACCAAGGCTTTCTAAAGGAACCAATCATTTAGCTAAGTAACTTGGGAAATATTTGCTCACCTAGGCTTCAAGAGCTGCAGGTTTTGAGTTCCCCTCTTGCAGGAGCTCCCTTGCAGATACATATGAATACCATAAAACTGATATCAGCCTTTTTGATTTTGCTTTTCAGTTTCTATATCTCTACTACTGAGCAGATTGTAATACCCAGTTGATGCTGAGCCATTTTTTCCAGCACTTATTTTGTGAGCTGGAACAATATGACTAGAGGATGGAAAGTTGAACTCTGTAATACAGACTCATGCTGGATGATTTATGAGCAATGTGTGGGGTAAGATTTTAGAGAAATATAAATTATACCTGTTCATCATGTTAACTTCTTTTAATGTTTCCCACATGTTACTATGACAACATTCATGGGATATATATTTTAATTTCTGTTGCACAGAGGAAGTGTGTCAGGTCTGCACATTTCTCTTGATTTTATGGCTGAGTGCTGTGTCTAACGCAGATTGTAAATCTTCTTGGAAAAATATATAAGAGGGTTTTCATCACAGTGGCTCTCCTGGCAGTTCTGAAGCTTTTAATAAGCATAATTTAAATTTAAAAAGAACATTTACACCCCCTGTGATGTGGAGGCTTCTAAAGTGGGGGTAGAAAATGCTGTGCAGAAAAGCAGGAGCTTCATGCTAACAATTGCTGAAAGTGTTACATAGTTAAACACACTGTTAAAACTCTTCAATAAAACTGTAAAAAATGTCTTGTGGCCAATATTTAATTTCCTTTTTTCCATATAGTGGGTACAAGATACTTTTTAAACTTTTTTTATTTCTTGTGCAGAAAATGGGTTAAAAAGTTCTTTATAGTTCTCTAAACACATTTTCTGTAGGACCTGAAGGGTTTTCATGATAGTGAGATTTTCTTTAAAAATTAGATGTAAAAACTAGATGGAAATTTCTGAATTGGGTTACACAGTCTCAGTTTCTGCACCACAAGCTGTTGTTCTACATGGCAATTAGTTTGCATATGCGTCTGAAACCAGTGCTGAGAAAAGTGACAGTGAGTTGTGCTGATAAGTGGTTTAATGGAATTATTCAGCGGGCCAAAACTCATTAATCACAGGGAACAGTCTCCCTGTGATACTTCAGTGTGTAGTTAAACAAGACTCCACTTATTTATTTACTTTCCAATGTAATTTTTTAAATCAGATTGGGAACTTTAACTGCAGAGATTCCAGCAAAAAGTAAAATCTACTCCAAATCATGAAGTTACAACTAAACACGATTACCCATAAAGAATGAAAACTTTTAGTAATTTCCTGTAATTTCCCCACTAAATTAAATTTTTGCCTTGCAGTACTGCTATAAAAAAATCACTCCCATCTCAGATATACTAAGTGGGACTCCCTATATGAAGGTACCATCCTGTTCTAACACATCTATGTTTATAAAGGAAAAGGTAAAATCCACATCCCAATAGTCTTCTTCTTCCAGCCTGTTTTTTTATATCACTCTCATCTTGTTCTTGTAGCTGCTGTAGCTTTTCCATTTGAACAGCTAATAATTCAGTGGAATAGCCATTTGTTTAGGACAAATGGCTGCAGCTGTTAATTTATATTCATTTATACTATTGACTATACTACTATAATGGTACACAAGTCCAAGTATTTTGCTTGTGTTTGGTGCCTGCAGCCCATGCTGTGCTACACATCTGGGCATATCGTTGCAGCTGGGTTCTGTTCAATGATAATTCTATCATTTATTGTACAGTTGTGGCATTTTTAAAAAGTGTGTCTCAGGGGAAATTTACACCCTGGAAATTCCTGACAGATGTGGTTAGCAAATGGGTTTCTGAATCCCCTGAAACAGTCCCCACCTGACCTTCCACCAGTGGGGAGTGCTGTGGCTTGCAGATTATCTGATGCTTCACCACTGCACCACAAAGAGCTCAGAGGGCCCTGGGAAGCACAAGTGGGCTCCCACTGCCACCCAGTGCTGCTTGGGGAATGGCTGCTGTCGGCAGGAACAACAAATTCTGAGTGCAGCTAGCTCACTGCCAAGCCAGGACAGAGCTTTTGTAAAAGATTGTGCTTTTATTATGATTCCTGAAAGTGCAGGCATGCTGCTAAGCTTCCATTTCAGGCTCTGTGACCTGCCTGGGATCTCCTGTTTGACATGGACTGTTTGAAAAGTACACTCCTGGAGTCCACCAGAGTACGAGCAGAAATCGGTGGCCTTGTTTCTTCACAATGCAGCTGCTGGGACATGCCTTCTTTGTCCTCTGCAGCAACAATGTGACTGTATAAAGCATTCCATGGCCTTCCTTTCAGCTTGTGCCTGGCCTGTTTGGATTGTTGCAGATGTTCCAAATTCATCCTGGATTTTGAGGTTTTTTTCCCCTCATTTGGAAAGTTATACAATCTTCTTTATGCAGTTCTTCATTTGGTAAACTGGCAAGACAGGATAGGAGGAAAATTTGCCCAGAATTTCACAATTTCTTCATAAGGATATAGACATTAATTTCCCATATGATTTTCAGTCCAGGCATGCCAGGTTCACATAAAGGGACAGAATATGTACAACCCCTTTGCATGACAAACCCAGACCCAAATTGCAAGTGTATGCCAAAACACAAAGGGCAGATTTAAGTGGGAGAATTCGAGTCAGTTCTGTTAATCCTGCCTGTAGAGAACTTTTATAAACATAGCTGGAAAGGGGGAAAAAAAAAAATTAGGGCTGTTTCACCACTTGTGTTGTGAGGAAACACTGGTGATAAGTTTGTACATATATCCTAATGGAGTTGCTGCAAAAAACAATGGTGCTTTTAACTGGATTAAATGGTGTAGGAATAAAAAAAAGTGAAATGAATGAACATACTGATGTGTATTTTCCCCAAAGAATATGCTGAAATTGTAAAGGACTACATTAAAACATATATTTCTGTTTTTTCTAAGGGATCATGCAAACATATGATATTATTGCTAAGCATTTGTCAGATGTCCTTGGTGTGTATCACACAGCTTACATTTGGCAGAGAAATAGGAACAGGGACAAGTAAACTTCAGTCAGTTTGTCATATTGTCCATGGTGGAAAGAGAATTTCTAAAGCATGTAAGGGATTTTGGTAAAACAATTAATTGGAAATCTGTTGTAATAATTCCCTGTCCCCCATTTACCATGAGGGTGCAAGGAGAGACCTAGAAGCTTTCATTGTGAGTATTTCCAAAGGTTCACGTTCCTTTACAGCATGGTGTTAGGGAAACAAAGGCACAGTTTTAGCGAAGATAATTGCCTTAATGAGGCTCCATGTACTAGTGTCAAGTGTAGTGTCAGCTGTCTTAAACAGCTTGTTCAGTTCTCCTACTTAGCACTGTAGCCACACCAAGCTAAATGCATGTTGTCCTTTCCTGGTTCTGCAGCCCCAGCAGCCCTAGATGTCACCAAAAGTTGTAGAGGAAGCCAGCTGTAAATGCCAGGTACAAAACTTTCTAAGGCAAGTATGAGTATTTTTGTTCAGAACATGCTTAAATTCAAAGAAACAGAAAAAGCACACTGAAACTTGGGTAGAATGTGGGAAAATGAAAAGGATCTAGTTTACAACCAAGAGCAAATTTAGGCACTGTGCAGAAATACAAAGTAATAAAACCAAAAGGATCATTCCAAAGCAGAGAGTTCCTTGCTTTTGTGGACAGAGTACGGATTACAGTTTGAGATGGTAGGTAAGTACCTCACAGAGACTGAAAGAAAACAGAAAATAATGAATTTACTGCAGTGACATTTTCTGCAACAGCCCCACTGCTGCTAAACTTGTGATCAGGTTTGCAGTTGTGAACAAAAAATTGCACAAAAGTCTGAAGATTGAATTTGTAACAAGTAATTAGCATCTTATGAAGGTGCCATGTAAGATGTAAAATATACTTACCATTCTTTGAAATAATTTTGTGCCTAAGAACATTGTAAAATGCATGGGAAATTTACGTGCCTGTCAAAGCTGTGTTTGACAGTAGTGGTTTTAGACTTGATGCAATAATTTTTCAACTCCATGAGTGAAGCAAATTGATTTGTAATGTGATACAGTCACCAGAACCATCAACACATTTACACCGTATGACTTTTCCCCAGCTGATAACACTGTAACTTGTGGTGGATTTTGGCTGAACTCAATGCAGAAAAGAAGACAAAGGCTGGAAAGCAAATGGAAAGGGGTCCAACATAATGAAAACACATCTGTATCCAAGTTTGGATATAACTGAGCAGAAGCATAAGGAGACTAAAAAAGCTCACATATATCTTGACAGTAAGTTTGAGAGATGTGTTCCAAGGGCCTGAGTGTGACTTCTGGTTGAAGGAACCTTAGCATAAAGATCTGCATAGGAGTAGCCAAGCAGCTTTCATTTTATTTCTGCTAATATCTGTTGGCTTAACTAAGATCTCCCTGAGTTGTATCTGTCCTGCTTTCACAGCAGAATTTTCCAGTGCCAAGCATCTAAGTTGATGTCACAGCTGGGAAATTAATTGTCTAAAACAGTCTCAGTAGATTCAGTTGGTGGGCAGATATCTTAACTGACCAACAGACAGGAAAGAGGTTGTCCATCTGTCCCCGGGATTATGGATTAGGTGTCTCAGTGAGACTGCCACTGAGAAGTCCAATGCATTTCCTGCACTTTGAGGTCTAAATAAGGGGTTTGGATTTAGATGAATGATTCACTGTTTCTAAAGTGCTGGGTTGTGGCTGACACTGATACACTGACCTACTGGCGCACACCCCAGAGGAGGAAGACTTGTCTTCCATTCTTTGTTCAACCTTTAGCAGTTTAAATATTCAGATATCATCTAAATTCAAATCAGCATCTTAGATAGTCAGTCTTGCTGAAGTCATGTTGAAATGCTGCCAACAGCATCGGGTTCATGCCAAAGAGACCTTCATTCTAATCCTCTCTTCTCAGACTGTTTTGTTCTCTAAGCATTAAAAACAAGATAAAAGCTACTAAATGTCCAAGTAGAGAGAGTGACAAGTGCTGTTCTCAGCAGTTGGTATTGGGACTGGCACTGTTCAATGCCTCTGTGGCTGGCATGGACAGTGGGACCCAGTGCACCTGCAGCAAGTTTGCCATTGACACCAAGGCACCAGCATCTGAGAGATGAGCCTGTGCAAACTTCTGGAAGTTCAAAAAGGCCAAGTGCAAGGTCCTGCACCTGGGTTGGGGCAACTCCAAGTACAAATAGAGGCAGGGTGGAGCATGGATAGGAAGCAACCCTGAGGAGAAGGACTTGGAGTGTTGCTAGATTAGAAACACAACATCAGCTGTCAGTGTGCTCCCGCAGCCCAGACAGCCAAACTTGTCCTGGGCTGCATCAAGAGCAGGGTGAGCAGCAGGTCATGGGAGGGGATTCTGCCCCTCTGCTCTGCTCTTGTAAGACCCCACCTGCAGCACTGTCCAGCTGTGGGGTCCGCAGCCCTGGAAGTGTGGTGATTCTTTCTCTTAAATGATTGTTCTGTTCATTCTGTTAATTACTAAGTTGTGACTCCCCCGCCCCCCACCAAGTTGTCATTCATTGAAACTCCTGTCCATCACCTCATCCTCGACATCTTATTGGTTTGCCCAACACCTCCTACCTTCTGTTCTCTTTGCTTCATAAGATGTGTTCTCCTTCCCCATCAGTATCCCATTGGTCCAAGCCTTGGATCTGCCCCTGGCTGGAACTCTCCTCAGGGGAAGCACAGGGCGTTGGGCCTCTCTCTCTCTCGTGGTCAGTCTCTGGCCTCTCTCTGGGCTGTGCAGGCCAGTTGCCTCCTGCTCTCTCCTGTGGGAGCCATGCTCCCCCTGAATAAACCTCATGTAATCAGCACCCTCAGAAGCTGTGTCGTGTCTTGCCTGCCTGTATGCTGCCAATGGCTGTTGCACTGCCAAAAGACCTCTCCCGAAAGGCTATGATAAGGCTCCTGTACCTGCCCTTCATTCCTGGACCCAGGGGTATGTTGCCCCCAGCCCCTGCAGCTGCTAGCTGGCCTGAAAAGAGCAGGGGAAGCGCAACAGGAAGGACATGGATCTGTTGGAGTGAGTCAAGTCCTGAAGATGATCGGAGGGCTAGAGCACCTCTCCTATGAGGGCAGGCTGAGAGACTGGGGACTGTTCAGCCTGGAGAAGAGAAGGCTCCACGAACGCCTTTGTGCACCATCCAGTACCTAGAGAGTCCTACAAGGAAGATGGAGAGGGATTTTCTTAAGGGACTTGTTGTATTAAAGAGTAATGTCTTCACACTGAAAGAAAGTAGGTTTATATTAGATATTAGGAAGAGATTCTTTACATTGAGGGTGATGAGTCACTGGAACAAGTTACCCAGAGAAGTTGTGGGTGTCCCATCCCTGTCAGTGTTCAAGACCACATTTGATGGGGATTTGAATAACCTGATACAGTGGAAGGTGTCTCTGCTCATGGCGGGGGAGTTGGAGCTGGGTGCTCCATAAGGCCCTTGCCAATCCAAACTATTCTATGATAAATAAAATTTCTAAGTCAAGTGCTCTGGGGCATCTTGAGAGCAGTCTTATCTGAGTATTCCTGTGCTCCCAGATTTGTGTTCACCTGAAAAACGAATGGAAATCTTTGCTATCTTCTTTATCATTTTGTAAATACAATTATCTAACAGGTTTCTGTAGTGGTCGGAGTTCCTAATATCCTGTGGACATCATTCTTTCCAGAATTGATAGAGGGAGCAAGTCTTTCATGGTGTGAATATTAATACCAGTACCTCCTCCAAAGAAAACTGCTAAAATACACCCAGATTTGACTCATAATGAGATGTAAATTCACCCTATTGAATTATTGCACACTCAGGCCTTTTTTTGGTTTTGTTTTTGTGAGAAACTCCAGATGGCAGGATAGAGAGTTTGCTATGTTTTTAGTAAACTTGGTCGAGACTGTTCTGGTGATAGTATTAAATGTCTGACATGTCTGATGGTGCTGGTATTGCCAATGTAAAAGCTTTAGTTGTCAGTTTGTGAGATGATATTAGTTTAGTTAATTCCTATGTCATAATTCCTAAATTATACTGACACACCACGGTGAGAGATACCTTAGAAACTCTCATGAAAGATTCATTTCATGTAGTTCAAACTTTGAGAAAGCAAGAAACTATTTTTTCTGTCCTGTACACTGCAGAATTTTGTTGACACTGTGTATTAAAATTGCCAAATAACTGCAAAGATGTATTACTACAAGTCATAATTTCTGTTCAAAGGTATCCTGTTTCCTGTCCAAAGCAGTGAAGCAGAAACGTGACTCTGAATGTCAACTAAATCAGATATGACACATATTATTGTCTAGGCAAGTGAGTCAGGCAGCTGTGATACTCTGAACTGATAGGTCCTGCCTCAGGCAGAGGGGAAATGTTGACACACCTGGATAGTCACATTATATCAAGGACTCAAACCTGCAGTTTCATGCTCAGTTAGAAAGTGGCATTTCTCATCACAAAACTATTTGATTCTTTGGAAGATTAGGATCTGGGCTAGAGCTACATCTCTACTGGAGATTCTTTATATTCAATATCCTTGAAAAAGACAGGCTACCAGAAGTTCAAGGTTGTTTTTTGACTTTTGTGTCAACAGAGGCAAGCATGGGAAAGTAAGCAATAAAATTGTTATTAACAAGTACCAACATTTTTGAAACCTAAACCCTGCAAAGAGCTCCATCTCTGCCTCTGGAGAATTACATCTCTACATAGAGAAGATGTAATTGCATTTTGTCGTACAGTTCAGATATGATTACTAACAGACGGTTTATCCAGTCTTCAGCTCAATTTTCTGCAGATGAGAAAACATAAATTGGCTTTGTGCAGGGTCAGATGTGGTCTGCAGGAGGTATGTACTCAGGTGCCATGTCATAAAGTGCAGGTGATCTGCCCAGTAATCCTTTATATCCTGGCACACAGCCAGAACAGAAAAGGATCACAAGGGAACACCTTCAAGAGGCTTCCAGATGGTTCTGTACAGGCAGCTTGGGCCCAGCTTGATTTATTTGCTTTGGCTGTGTGTGGATATAGCATTCAACTGAACTAGAATGCAGTCAAAAGCCTGGAGCACTGGGGAGCATGGTGTAGAAACAAATACAACTCTGCAATATGATTCTCCGTATGTGTTTTTGTAACTGCTGTATGCTTAGTTATTCCACGACTTGTACATCTTGGATCCTTCTATGTATAACATAGAGATAAATATATATGGAAATATGCCAAATATATAAAGAAATGTCATCTTATTTCCCACTCCTGGTGATGTATTAAGCTTTGTCTGTCATTTTTTCTATGTATCAAATTCAAGATTGTAGTCATTTCTCTTTTTCTTGCTATCGCATTTGTTCCTCTAAATTTCATCATATGGTTTTATTTAGATTTTTTCAAGGGTATTTAGAAACTCCTGCTCCAAGGTGATGTTCAGTTATAAAAAAATAACTAAGATTTTTGAACTCTAGAAATAAGCTCTTGATACATTGTGCCTGAAATTCAAGATTGCTTTGGCATAGTAGCTGGGGAAATGTGAGCCCACATCTGGGCTGTTGTATGAGCATGGTTCCGCAGTTCTGAAATAGCCCATTGATTCTGATATTGGAGAGGCATTATAAAGGGCAACTGACAGATACACAGATATGGGCACTGTTCTTCATTGCCCCCGAGAGCATTTTAGAAGTAGAAGACTGTTACTTCATTTTCTCTGAGTTTGCAATGAATAGGAGTAGTTAACATCTACCAGAAAACCTGTCAAATTCTCAGATTGTGCTTGGCCAGAGCAGGATTTGGGCAGTATTCCCTCATGGTGTCCCTTGTTCTTTATCCTTTGTATCTAACACCAAGCAAAAAAGAGCCATTAGAAATTAAGTGCTCCATGGAATGCAGATTTCACTCCAATGAGGCAGGATTAAAGAAGATGGTGTGGAGATCTACCCAGTAATAGGAATGCTTCAGTGATGGGTCTGTAACTGCATGACTGAACATGCACTTTATCAATTCAGAGTGACATCAGCTCTGATGAGATTTTGCCGGGCCCAGGGGGAAAGTGCTAGGTCTCAAGAAATACTTTCCCAGAAAATATTTCCTTAGTTAAGCAATAGGTTCAAAAGTAGATTTGAAAGCAATTTTCTCTTTTTATGATATGTGATATGCCATTTTTTCACATGAAATTAAATTAATAAGTCAAGCCTTGAGAGTAACCTGTCCCCAAGAATCAGTTTGGTTAGAGCAAACACCATTTCAAAATTACTGGGTGGAACTTCAAAAAAGTGCATTCAGTGTGATTGGTAAAATATTTCAGGTCACTTCTCATGGCAACTCTATAGTTCTTAGAATGGTTTTGATTATACTTAATGAGTCACGGCTTGCCTATGGGGAGAATGAAGCTGGCTTCAGACTCCTGAGTTTAACAAGGGTGAGGGGCTGGGGCCAGCCACTCCTGCCAGGGAGACAGGAGGGTCTAACAGCATTGCTGTTCCTGCTGCTGGGTGGATGACAGAAATTACAGCAGTGCATCTGGAGTGTCACATGCCTGCCCGTGCAGAAACAGCCCCCATCCTGTACAGCCCACGTCTCTTGTCCTGGTCTGCCAGACGTAGTGACAGATGGCTTCAAGTGATGTACAATGAGTGTTTAGGAGAGAGCTAGTGGGAACTCAAAACTCTGAGTTTAGAGGTAGTTAGCAGTCTACCTGCTCTCCAAGAGGACACTTGTACAAAGAGGTTTTCATAGGAAATAGATTAAAATAAGAAAGCATTGAGAATGCCTTACCCTGGTACTTGTTCCTGTATCCAGTGAGCCAAGCTATGCGCAGGAAACCAGTCAGTCCAGTGTTCAGACCTGAGTGAAAGACTGTGGTCTCAGCCACAGAGCCACATTAATGCATTTCCTTGCAGAAAAATGTCATGAGGCCATTACTGTTCATAAGTGGTAAGGACTGTGCCTTTCAGATAACTGAACTTTATCACATCTGGATGAGATCTGACAGCACTTTGAGGAAAGAGATCTGCTCGCTGCTCTCCATTTTCTGCAACACCTAATATCCTTCTTGATCACCAAAAGCCAAAGTTCTTCTGCTATTGAGGACTGACTCTGAAATCTTCAGAACATGATTTTTTAATGTATGTTCCCAGAGAGAAGGAGAGGAATTGACTATTCAGAATCAGGATCATAGAATTATAGAATATGCTGAGTCATAAGAGACCCATCAGGAAAATGTTGCAGTCCAGTATAATGGCTTTATTAAAATCACATACATACTATCTCATAGACTACATGGTATTTAAAAATATCCTGTCACTCATAGTCTTGAAACCCAAGATTGTTCCATTTACAGGCCTGTTAAGAATTACAAGCCAATATGGCCAATGCATTAATTCACTGTGAGACTTTGCTACAACAATCCATCATTATCAGGCAGAGAAATGGAAAGCCAGCATGACATTTAATGGCACATAGAGAATGAAATCTGGAAACTGCTGCAACTTTTTACAAATCAAGTAGAATAAATCATTAATCAAGAAGATCATAAAATGCAAATGATAAATGGCTATGCAAGAAAGCAAACCACAGGCATCACTACAATATCCTTCACACTTCTATTCTAGCAAAAGATCCCCAAGATGACAATTACTGCAGTTAGCTAAACTGCTGTTAGGACTGTTATTATTAAACAGATCTAAAATGACTGAAGTCCTAGGGAGAGGGATAAGGAATAAGACCTTTGTTTTTCTTTGCTGACTGATAAATAATAGCAACAAGAAAGGTCTAGGAAGGTTTGTGCAACAAGTATTAGGAATGGGGAGCTCTATAGTAGGAGAAAAATGAGCATTTCAGAGATATGAATCTTGGCTTTGGGAAGGTTTGGAGGTATGCTCAAGTGGAAGGCAAGAATTTCTGGTAGTAGGTAGTGCTCTCTCTGTCCTGTAGGAGATGATAGAGATAGAGATGAGATAGAGATAGAGATAGAGATAGAGATAGAGATAGAGATAGAGATAGAGATAGAGATAGAGATAGAGAT
>VZUI01045224.1:0-154847 GCA_013401135.1 Cettia cetti | reverse complement strand
TCTAGAATAGGTCGTAGTTATTGGCATAGAATTGTAAATATAGTACGTATTAAGAGTTAATTGGCTCAAATGTTCTTAAAAGGCCTTGGATTTCTACCTCGTGGCAGTCACCATCCCGTTTTTCCAGCGTGCAAAGCCTGGGTTTCAGGCAGCGCGCGAATTCCAACTTAAGGAAAAATAAATAACCTTGAAAAAAAGCTGCAAGTTTTGCTCATCATTTTAATCCTTGGCACTGGACTTTGTGGGAGGAAACCCTCTAATTTAGGGGGTCCCGAAAAGGGATTTTCCACACTTGGGTTTTGAATACTCCTTAGGTTGATTTGAGTTTCTGATGGGCTCATTTTGGCAATTGATAATTATTTGGTTGGATAACTAGCTGTTAGTTTAAAAGGAAATTGTGCAGTTAGCAGCAGCAAGTCTATCTTCATTTGTCAAATGTTGCTTCATCTCAATGAAGCTTTATTTCCATCTGCAAGAGGTAGAGATCCTTGCTTCATACAAGGAAGACTCCTATTACCTTATCATTTTGTTGTTTGTTGTGTTACAGAACTGGAGGTGGGGATACTATACTGCTGAGAATGTCAAAGCTGAGGGAGGCTTCATGTCTGAAGGTTTTCTAGCTTTATGTCAACGTGACTGAAGTAACACTAGAATTGTAATACTCTTCATGATGACCGTCCAGGTTCAATATTCAGTTTAGATCTATTTTGACCCAAGGGTTTAGTCTCTTTCTGATTTACTTTTCAACATTTAATTATGTCAGACATGCACATCAACCAAAATGATTCAACCAATTTTCTAGAATGCATATGGGGAAAACTTTCTGTTGATGATGTTTTCAAGTGTAACCTGCAAGACTGTGGACACCTTTTATTTAAAAAGCCCTAATAGTCTGTAGCTTGAAGGAAATATATAAGCATTTTTCAGGTGGTGTCTTCTGTTAGAACAGCTGAAAGGCCACACTCCTGATGGAAAAATCTGTTGAGATGTGGCCTTTTCAGGGTCTTTGAAAAATGCAGTGAACAAGGACAATACCTTACTACAGGAAGCTAATAGTGACAGACTGTTTTGGCAAACAGGGACACCAACTAGGAAAACCTGCCAGTTTCCTTTGACACCTGGCTTGCAAAGGTTTTTAATTCTTTTGTAGACAACATATAAAAGGTGTTGGACACTGAACACCAGTGGGGCTGGAAAACCTGTGAGCTGGTGCCAGAAATAAAGATGAATTTAAGCAGAATTTGGCATGTTAGGAAAAGTGACAACGGGTCGTGGTAAAGTGAGCAAATAGTAAAATAATGTGGAGTCTCAGAGAATGAGAATAACTTGAGCCACAGTTTGGTCTGAAGTAGACACAAAAATTTAGTCTTGGACATGTGAACCAGCACTAAAATTAAAGGGTACACAATCACTTCTATTTACTATTGCTGCCATTACTCAAATGACAATTAGTTCAAGCACCAAAGAGTTTTGGTGTACGTATGTATATATACATATCTAATTACCCATTGTGAAACCTGGCATAATTGTTTTAATTTCTTAGGTATTTTGATTCCAAAAATGAAACCTAAAACTTGTCCAATGTTGAAAAGAAAGCAAAACCACCAAAACAAAAAACCAACCAAACAAAAAACACAAACAATTAAACAAAAAAGATTAAAAGAACTCTCAATACAGGTCAAAAAGCCAAGCACTTGTCTGTGTGGGTGGGTACACTTGCAAAATCTTCAACTGCCTGATTTGCCTGTATACAAATTTCTGCTCCCAGTGATCCTTTTGAAATTCAGTGTGTAGAATGGGTAGTGCTTCATTAGCCTTGCTTTATTCTTTAAACAGCAGAGTAGATACACAAAAAACAGTGAGACTGAGTTACCTAGGCAACTTTGATTTTGGCGATTCAGCTTTAATTTTGGCAATACCTAATTTTTATTTCTTGTCTTAGCAACCTTAATGAGCTGAGGCTTTGTTTGAGTTTTTTAATACTGCTTTTATTTTATGTTGTGGGAAATATGTTGGGAATTTACCTTAGTATACTAAAATAAATGACCAGAGATGCTGTCTTCTTTAGCAGTATGTACTGCTGAATGTTCTCAGTTACTAGGTTCTACATTGCCATACACCATGTATGTTCCATACAGTCCATGGCTGTGTAAAAGTTCACTATTTCTTCCTTAGGTCCTGTGGCACACAGACCCCTTAGAGTTACTGGCTTCAGCTCCACCTCACAGCAGCCTTACAGGTGTTGGTGCTGTCTTGACTGAACCACTGCTGTACACTGAATTGGAGAGTCAGGTAAGTGAAGGAAAAAAGCAGTAAAATTCTTAAATATTTTTTAATCTGTATGTGATCACAAAAACTGGCAGTTATCCTTTCTCTTCTCTTAGTCACTAGAGTCTCCAGAATCCAGCAGTCTTTGTAATCTGATGCTTGCTGTGTCCTCCCATTAAAAGGAATGGGCAATTTCATAAATAAGGCTTGGTAACACTGGGTGAGGAAAAAAAGTCTTTAATTTTTTCTGTCTGTAAACAGCAGTCTGCTGAAAGTTCTCACGTTATCAAGTTCTGCTTTTTACAAATTATCTTCAGAGTTGGTACAAATGTTTTGAGACTGGTTCATTTATATAACAATTAACATAAACTTTTATATCTTGTTTGTAATCTTTTGGGAGGGTGGTGAAAGGACAGCTTTTGTTATTTTGGTAGTTTGTTGCTAGTACAAAAGCAGTAATATACAAACTATGTCAGGAACAAAAAAATTGAATCAAATTAAGTTATTCTGTGAAATGAATCTTGCATAGTTGAAAGTATCTTCTCAATCATGTAATGGGCTTTTTTCCTCCTAATTTTACAAAGTATGGTATATATTTTAAAGTGTATGCAGCACTGTATTTCTTAAGGTTATATCTTGGTTTGACACTTCACTGATCTTTGTATCAGTCTTAACAACATAATTAGCATTTTATGTTATTTTAACAACTTTGGATATTCATAACATAATGAAAGTAAGTGAATTCCTTGCAGTACAGTAGGTGTATTATGTAAAAAGGTTGCTTGTTCTTTATCTACATGTATTATGATCACTGGAAGTTTACCTGAGGAAGCTTAGAAAAGACAGGAATGTTAGAAATGTGCATTGTAGGATAAAGCTTTTATATGATAAGTACATTGTAATCTGGTAAAACAAAGGGATTCAGGTCAAATGAGAAACCTGAAAATTATGTTTCTCTTTCCTACATTGTCACATTTAAAAAGAAAGGGATATTTATTGTCACGGCAGGTGTGTCAAACACAGTAGTAACTTTTCGAATGCTGTCACATTTATGATTATAATTTGTGCTTGCCTAATGTTGGTTATATCTTTCATTGTGCTAAGCAGCACTTTAGCAATTTTATAATGCAAGTATGCATCCAATAATGATAATCTGTACTTCCAAGATGTGTGTGAATGGCAGTTAAACATTTCTGTAAATCACTTTCCTATTTGTTGTATTTACAGTATACCCAAAAATAAAACAGAGCAGTTCTTTCCTCAAAATTACTTATCTTTAACTTGCATCTAATTTTGCCCTGCAGGTTAAAAAAACCCCAAACAACACAATAAATGAACAAATAAACTCCAACTCAAACAAATGACTTCTTGAGAAGCCCTGTTATATGTGTATTTCACAAACATAGCACAGAACGAGGAGCAAGTTTTTTTTTTCCTGCAACTTGTCTTTCATCACCTTAAAGTTTTATGTCTCAGATTTTTAAGTCTTTCCATCACTGATGGTATTATAAAATATTGGTATAGTGTGTTTTGAGTTTCTTCTTGAATTAGTTTACTTAGCTTATTTCTTAAATGGCAATTCAGAGAAGAGTTAAAGGAGCATATGGAAAATTACAGAGCTGCTACCTCCCTTTTGTCTTCATTTCAGGCTCAAGTATTCAAAACCAGACATAATTGAGAGAACATCACAAACAAATCCATCATGAAGAAACAACAAACCTACAAATGAAAGAGAGGAAGAGAAGAAAGAAGCCTGAAGATAATCCTCTGTGTTTCAAAACAAAAGCACCTTGAAAGAGGGATTCAAGCTAATTTAAATGCAGTACATACAGTAGGGATCATCTGTATCCTAGCAAAACTTGCTATTTTGTTTCTTAATTGCAGAATATTTGGTAATCTGGCACATTTATTTATGTGCTGATTTACTTACATATTTTGTAAGAAAGTTGCTTGTAGATAGCCTGAACAAAAATGAGAATAGCTGCCTCCTACTTGGTTTGTGATAGTACCAGTCTTTGGAATAAATTAAGCATATGCTGATCAAAAGGTTCAGCTAAGGTTTTCTGCTATAGTTTATTTCAGGCAATAACAAAGTACAGCCGCTGAAATAGGCTCTTTAAGAAGCCAAGAGAAATGTTGTGAGACTTCTTGGAATTCTGCAAGTTAACTAAGTGAGAAAACAGCTTCATTTGGGTCATGGCTGCATTTTTAAGAGTAATATTAACTGAAGCACCAATTTTATCAATTAGTGTAAAATTCTAATTATCTGCACTTGTGAGAATTAACACCAGTATTTTGCCTGACCTCAAGTGCATCCTTTCTTCCAAAGAGATTTTGAGAAGGCATTTTATGCTTTCCTGTTATTCAGAAAAGATCTCTTTTTCTTTGATAAGGAAGGTAATAATCTCTTTCAGCCACCTGTCCATGAGTCAACATTACAAAATATTCTGATAGCCTTTCTAATATTTAGGTAGAGAAGCTTGAGTACATCTCTTTCTCTGTGTTTCTTCTAAATATGTGCATTTGGCTTGGGGTGTCTTCTCTTTTTGTTGTTGTTTATGGCCATACATGTCTGTTACATTGTCAGAAAAGATTTTTACAATAGTTTAACTAGAGAAATAACTTTCTTATTTTCACAGTTGTTTATCATAAATGAATTAAAATTGTCGAAGTTTTTTTCTCCAAAGGCTTCTTTATCTCTTTTCTAGAACTTAAATAATTGCCTATACTGAATTGGCTTTCCTCATTTGAAGTTGTTATTGCTGATGTGGAAAGAAATAAATACATGTTTTAGTAGCTCTCTGAAATTGGTATGATAAAAAGAAATCAAAAATGGAATTTGGGTTCTGTTAGTCAAAGGCCTAGTTGCTTGAAGTATGCTTCAAGCATACTGCTAGAGCATTTTTGTTAGTCAGTAGGGAGCAGACCAATGTGCTGATGGTGTACCTTACACATAGGTATCTGTCTTCTGGGCTTTTCTAAAATCAAGTAGTCAGTTAACAAAGCTTGTTTCTGTTTTAAGTGGCAGAAGTATGATGTCTTGACATCATTTGCATTGTTACATTGTAACAATTTACATTGTTACATCATTAGCACAGTTACCTGTGAAACAGTGGAGTATGACAATCCAAATTTTATCTGAGGTTACATTTGAAATGTGACATCTGATGTACACACTGCAGCTCTGTTTTGAAAGAAAAAGGAGCATTTATGGATTGGGTCTCTGGAGCTGTCCTTGGAACTGTGAAGATTGAACTTTTCATACCTACTTCTGACTCGAGCTTTGCTTGTCTTTTGCATGGCAAAACAAACTTCATGTCAGCACTCTTCTTTCCTACAGTCGCCCTGAGGTGCAAACTCATAAAACTGGCATTAGCCGTAGTCCCAGCCTGCAGCTGTCTGTAATTCTTTCCACTAAAGGCCCTGTTCCCACAGCAGAACAGCATCTGTTGGGAGTCACAGCCAGCTCAGTGGTGTGTCCTGTGGCACAGATGGAATAGCTGATGGCCGAAGGGAATAAGGATAACTCTGCTGTGCTGACTGTGGCTCTGAGAGCACAGGCTGTGCCCTGCACAGAGCTCCAGAATGCCAGGGCAAGCTGCCTCATTTTCTTCGTCCTACCAGTTATCTCTCGTTATGCCCAGATTAACAGAAGCACGTGGGAAGTATATTTTAGAGTGTATGAGTACTGTAAAACTTAAAGGAATTCCTTTAAACTGAGAAAGATCTGCTGTCAGGACGTGACCAGCAAAGTGTTGGAAGCGGGACTTGGAAATCCAGCTGTTTTCCTGGTCGTCCTGTGGCGCTTTGTTTGTTTTCCTCCAGGAGGGGGCAGCAGATGAACAACATCAGGAGCTGGTTTTTACTTTTCAAACGCTTTTCCAGTGTCCCTCTCTGCCTGTGAATCCCAGCAGGGGCTCCATACCGATGGAAGAGTTTAAAATTATGATTGCTACATGCTTGCTACAAGGATAGCTGAAATGTATGAATCGGAAGTCTTCATTCTGTTCAGTATTAGGCAGTAGAATTTATTTAGTAAAATCTATCTCAAGTTTATAAAAAGGGCAGTTCTATATTGAGACTTAAGATTTTTATGACTATAGCATTAGGTGTGTATATGTTTTAAAGGATGAAATAACCCAGCAAGCCAACCCCATGAGATTATTAGTTAATGTCACCTAGTTCTTGATGAACATCTTTCAAATACTTATTTTCTAAGTTTCAAATTGCATATTACAATTCAAAACAGTGTTCTCACAGCCATTTTTCTCCCACCAGAAAATAAAACCGAGAAGACACTAAATCTAGTGATGCTTTTGATTCATGTGTAATTAAATTGTTCATGTACAAGGATGGCTTGTGCATTCTGCTGACAGAGCATGGGAGTTAAAGGCCTCAATTCACAGGCAGTGCTAGTGCTGCTAAACAATATGACCAAGTTTTATTGCCTGATTTCAGCCACAAAGCGTAGTTTTATCATCTAAAACTTTATGGAGGTGTACCATATTACTTATTGGGAATATAGTGAGGTCTTTTTTAAAACTGTAGGGAAAACAGTAATTATTACCTACCATCGTGAATTTCTTGAAAGTGTGTGGCTATAATTCTGTTTAAGTTACAGATCAAATAGTTAACAAAAAGCCACAGAGAGGGGGCAGTCCAGCCATTTTAGCTGCTGATCCAGTAATTTATATGAAGAAAGGAAAACCATAGTGCCTTCTCTGAGTATCAGCTGCCATAATCAGTGTTCAGAAGCTAACTGGGAAGAATGAAACTAATTCTTTCCAGAACTGATTCACTGATAGGCTTGCCTTGATGATTTTCATTAAAATTGTGTTGTAATGTATGTGGGACCTTTATGGAGCCTAAAAATTTGTCAAGTGACATGATGTGACTTTTTTTTTTCTTTAGTGGTGATTTTCTTCTTTAAAGATTACAAATGTTTAAGAGAACAGGAGGAAATAATTGCAAAGATTTATTCAGAATGGCACAACTTGCCTTTCATAGTTGGCTTTCATCTTCAATCCCACTGTTTAAATCATTTTTTTATATCTTTCTATATAGGTCTCATGGTTCTACTGAGGTCACTGATTTAGCACCTTCTATGCCTCAAACCCTTCAACAACTCCCTTGAGTGTTTAAGTTCCCTCATGCAAGTTCACGACTTTTATTCTTTGAGCAATATGAGCTTTATTTTTCTGGTGCAGGAAAGATCCACCCAATTAACTGAGAATTAAATTTCCTTTTGCCTTTTTCTTGTTTTGAATACTGTTGCATAAAATAACAACTGTATGATTCCCTCTTGCTTTGTGCAATAATTGGCAGGAATACTTTTACCAGTAGAAGTCTTGAGTATAGTGTAAACTAATTCCATAGTATTCTAACATACTTTGTTCTCAAAATAGCTGGACTTAAATGGCCTTCACAAATATGTAATGATAACAGCTCTGTTTTCCTTATAGGGTGTTCAATGAATGAGTAATCCTGTTTATTACATCTTAAATATGAACATACTACCTGTACTTGGGAGTAGTATTTGCTCAGTTATTAATTATTTACAGTGTGTTTTGAAAGGACATTGTTTCCTTTAGCTGAGTGCTGGTCAATAATCTGGATAGATGTGCAAGCACTTTTTAAACCTGCTAAAGATAGTTTTCACATGGCAAGGATTTTAAGCTTCTATGCTTGTATTTCTCTCTTTGAAATTGTGTGCTAAAGATATGACTGTACAGCATTAAAGACTTGTGTTTGAATTTGTGAACAGCCAGTTCCATGAACAGCTTCCTCTGTTGTTCCTGAGGTATACTGAGGATGGTGAGTGGGATAATCCAGAAAATCAAGGAATCTGGGATAACAGATCCGTAATCTGCATCAGCCTTTTCAAATGTTTTACCATTCCTAGGAATCTTCTCTTTGTATATTCGCACATACATAATTTTCATATGGAGTTTTTTCCCATTTTTAAATAAATTCCACTTGCAGGCCTGGAAAAGAAACAGGTCATGTAGCAGAGACAAAAAAATTCAAGAAAGCTTTGGTGGACCATTCAAACATCAAAACAGAACAGTCCAATATGATCATGTTGCATTATGTAGTATTGGCCGCTAGGAAATTAATTCAACACAGCAAACGATGTCATTTTGGGAATATAAATAAATAATTGAAGGATAATAAACTAGTAGCTGAAGTATTTCATTGTAAACAGGTCTGATAGAAATCTTTGTGCTCTTATCTTTCCCATAGTGGTATCAGTCTTTCCTAACTAATAGCCTTAAATACTCATGATAAAAGCTATTAAAAGCCTAAATTAGCACTATAACTGAGAAACGTAATCCCTTCAGACCACTTACACAGGAAGAATAGATGATGATTTTCCAGCTGTGACAAGGTTCATTTCCTTTCTGACAGGAAGCATTCTTATAGTTAGCTCTGCAGAAACACATGGGAATGCATGCTGGCATCAAAGCCCTTCATTGCCAGCACTGGGAATAGGGAACAAGGTCTCTCTGAGCCAGCAGGTGCAAACATGTACAGGTGGATTGCATGGATGTCCTCTTCATGTTACCACTTATGTAAATTACTCAAGGAGGAAAAACAAAGTACTCTACAGCTGAGTATTGAGTGCTGTGTAGGAGTGATTATTTTGTAGCATGAAAAGGATTTCTAAATAAAAGGGGTATTTTTTCCCTACTGGTAGTTTTCTCTCTTAAGTTGAATACCAAAAACCAAACGCTGTGATCCTGATTTAACAAAACAGGGGAATTTTTAACAGATGGTGTTTTTATCAATTAGGGATATTGATCTTTAAGGATATGTTTGATCCTGGTTTAGAATTTGTGTTCAGAAGACACCTATGTAAAGATACACATACTGCAAAGACAAGGACTGCTTATATTCCTGGTTTGTTAGGTAAAAAAGATGTCTGCCAGTTCAGAGGGTTGTGGACTCTAACCACACCTTTTTTTCTCTTCTGTTAGTCCATGGCGAGATTAAAACCAGGAATGTCTTCTCAAAACTTTTAAAATCAACTTGTACATATAGGCATATTTCACAATTTCCAGTATCATAAAGTTGGGTTTGCACCTTGACTACATTTGCTCTCATTTTCTGGAAAGCTCCCAACTTCAGCTTATTATTTTGAACTTCACTGAACCTCTGTTAAAGACCAGTCTCTGTGACTGATGCTCTGGTGTTCTTTCTGACTCAGCCAAGTGATTTGTTTAAATAGACATTGCATTGCCATGGTTGTAGTAAACCCATCATTCTGGGGGAAAAAAACAGCAGTTACATTAGAAATTCTGAATTAAACAGAAGGAAGTACCTTGTAGTACTCTCTACTTGGAACTGTTGGATCCACTCCATCTTGTTGGTATTTACAAAGTGAAGCTTTTCTTCTTTCTTCTGAATTGAATATTTTACAGGATTAGAAAATAAGGTTAAGTGAATGCATAGGATGGAAACAAGCTATATTGTGTTAAAACCTTCCTGAAACCCTCTGCTTGGTGTGTGCAGTGAGTGGGTGGAGAGTGGGAGCCAATTTGATTCTTGTGATAATACTTAAATAAAACAGCTTGTGGAGAACTCTTCCTAATAGGACCTGGCAGCATAGTGGATAGGGAATATCCACCTTTGTCCACAGTGGCAAAATTCCACTGAGTTGAGGAAATTAAATACTCTTGCAGTTGCTTGGCAGGAGCGTGGCGCTCCGACACTTGACTGCCGTGGGTGGTGCTGCATCCCGCAGCGTTGGAGCTGTGGCATCACACAAGGTGGCACAGGAGAGTAGGCAGATGTCTGGCAGGAAACCCGGGTGTGAAGGGGGCTGATAGACGTCTCTTGCTACTGGGACAGATGGCTCTCAGTCTCTGTGGTAGCAAGTGTGCCATGTCTTCAGAGACAGGCATTTGCTCTATTAAATATTCTTAGCTTATATAGAAGCCAACTGACAGGGCTTCAAAAGTTGCAGAGAAGGAGAGTGATGGGCAAAACAACTTCTGCTGGGAGGCTGACTGGGCAGTGTGTCCAGGCACTGTTAATGCTGTTTAGGTGCATAAGTAAACACGTGTCCAATCCCCTGCAAAAGAAACTCTTGCAAAAAATAAAGACAGTCGCTGTCTAGAATGATTGCAAATCTAGAACTGTCTCCTATTCCTTGTTAAGCTGCTATGTGACCCACAGCAAACATATGTAACTAGTTTTAGGAAGCAACCTATTACCTATGAAAATACAAATTACTGCCTTGACGGCTGCTCTTGAACATGATGTCAGCCTCTTCCTGTTCATTTCCCCATGGACAGTTGGAGGTAAACCTAAAGAATGCTGGCTATGCAGTGGTCATGCAATGCATTCATTCTTGAAAGATAACAGTAGTAGAACTGGTACAGGAGAGATACTTGTAATAGTAAACGCTGTCTTGAGGAGAGTTGTTACTATACCAGGCTTGGTGTTATGCTTGGATTCTTAAAATATGTTCACTTTTCATTATTTTTTTTTTAGCTCGAATGTTTTCATTGGTATGTTTTATTTTTGGATGTAAAAATGAAAATAGGTTTGCTTATGTGGGGCTTGTCCTCTATTCAACCCTGACCATTCTGTGGTTCTGTTTCATTTTTTCAATCTGTGCCTTCTTCCTGATTAGGTTCATTTCAGGTTCTCCACTGTAAGACTAATATTTCAGAATTTTCATACAAATATGAAATTAAACATTTTAAATTAGATTTTGTCAGTGGGAATGTAAATGAAGGGCCTGTCCTTTAAGAACGTAACTCTCAATGTTTTTGTTTTTCAAAGTCATTCTTTTCCTTTGTATTTTGACCTAAGTGTTCTTGATGTCTTTACAGAAAATTCTTTGTGTATTTTCTTCATTAAGTTAAAATGGTTTTACCTTAATGTGATTTCCAATTGCTTTTTGAAAAATTCCTGTTCTGCTACATTTCTACTTTCTGGAATTTGTTTGGTTTTAATTGGTGCCATAGAATTGGTTTTAACTGGTGACACTTGAAGTTGTCCCTCTGAACTTTGATTCAGAAAAAAAGATCCAAACTAAATTTGGAAATGGTTCTGGCCAGTCTGTTTTGATTAGACTTATGGTTGAAGCCAAATTCAGGTGCAGTAGACCTGCTACTGGTAAAACAGACTGCAACTTTTAATTACCCAGAGCAGGTCTAAGATTGTGTTTCATTAGCAACGGGATCATGTGAAAGATGAGCTGTGGATTAGGGGACGTGCTGAAAATGCTGATCCCCTGATACTCTTCTGAATTTCCCACACACACTTGATGTTTGCCTGGAAGATACAACATCCTTCCTATTTGCTTTTCATTTCTTGATAGGTGAGAAGCTTTTCAAATGTGAGCTCTGCTCTTGTGCCGCTATGGAGGCACTTGAAAACACATGCAAGTGAGAGGCCCTACAAATGTTGCCTCTTCTCATTGAGTTGGTAACTGAAATAATCCCTCTGTCAGACAAATTCTGTAAATCTGGTGGCTTTTAAAAAACAACAGAATCCCACACTTTAAGGTATGCACACTTTAAGGTATGTACCCATGTCAAGCATTTACATATATTCCTATTGGGACCTTGGCTCTGTGAAGGCCTTTTTGCTTAAGGGAGTTGCTTTCTAGCTCTCCTTTACAGCTCTGTCTATATTTAACTACCACATAGACCCTGCTGGAACATATATGGAACACTAATGGGATAAATACAAAAATATCCAGTAGGTGACAGTATCAGAGCATGTGTGTGTGATGGGGTACTGGGACAAGTGGTAGTAACTTATGTAAAAATACCAAAATGTGTTCGTTCAGTAATTGCATGTGTTAATTTGGTGGTTTAGGTTCACCATGCAGCTTTTTCACTGATTTGTTTGCAGCTTTGCTTGTTGTGTTTTGGTTCCACAGCCCCACCCCACCCTCATGGATTGAGGAAATGATGGCATTCTTGATAGTGCTAAACACGTCTCATTTTGCAGTGTTGGGGTGTGTCATGTGCTGAGTGGAAGCAGTAATTGGTCTTAGTAAAGCCAAAATACGTGTTCAAGTATGTGCTTAGCAGCCTTAGTGGATGTTTAAATGTTAAATTCATGTGTGTTTGAGCTCTTTACACTAAATAAAGTACTCTTTGCTTCTTTTTCTTTTTTTTTTTTTTTTTTTTCCTAAAGCTGAAAGATTGAAACTAACTGAGATATGCTAATACCCAGGGGTTCACTTCTTGAGGTATGTAGTGGTTGGTGGAGAGAAGGTTTGATTAACTTGGGTTTGTTACTTATGTAACAAAAAAATAAAAAGCTTAATCTATTCTGGTTCTTTTGCTGTCTGATAATGGTAGTTCTGATTACAAAACTACTGCTCTGTTTGGAGAGTCTTTTGGTGCCTGAACTAAAATCTGGAAATGCATTTATCAAATGTGATAAAATACCTTGAGCTTAAAGTAAGTTCCTTCTTCACCGAGAGCTTTTCAATATCTGGTAATAGAATAACAGGCTAAAATCTTTTTTCTAGGTTTTGTGGCAGGTGTGCAAACATGCAGAATTGTAAACATTATCCAAATTTTATAACAAAAAATGAAGGAAATTCATATAATGGAATAGTGACTTACTGGCCTTCTTACAACAATTTCCTTAGTAATTGAATACAATGTAATGACAGGGAGCCTTATTCTTTAAGTCCTGTACTACTAAAAATCCTTTTAAAAGTAAATCATTCTGTAATATCTGTAATGCTATTTTGTCTCTTTTTGCAGTATTATTTTAGAAGCATATAATTTTTTATCTGCTTGGATTAAATCAGTCTTTCTTACAGTGACCAGCTGTTTTACTGCTTGCAAATTATCAATGTGCCTCCTCCCACCAGCCTGCTTTGCTTTGTTAGATGCATGTTAGATTATGATACTATAAACACCTGCATGCTCCACTTTTGCTGTAAAACTGGTTCCATTGGAAATTAAAGGAATTTTTCTTTAATAAGTCAAAAACTTGTAATGACAGTCTATGAGATCAGGAAGGGAATAATTTACCTAATATTCATTAGAGTAAACAATAACACTGTCTGAAAGTACTCTTTTGTTGTATGTGAAATCTGTACTTAAAAAATATTTGGTTCCTATCTGCATAATGTTCCTGACCTAAATAGTTAGGATGTTTGAAATTGCCACTTGTGAAAGAGTTTGCCTGAATTGGGTAAATACAGTTAAGGCTGGCGTTTTGTTGTGTTGGACTTTTTTTTTTTCTTAAGTAGCTTATTTCAGGTCTGTGTTGGTCTTAAGATTTTTAGGCACAATAGAATCTACTCTACTTCTGAAATTGTATCAAAAATACAACGAAATTTAAGAACACTAAAGAAAAAAAAAGAAAGAAAGAAAAAAAGGGAGAGAAAAATCTAGACAAACCCAACCCAGTCCCTAAACATACACTTTGCACCCGCACAGAACCCATTGAATGATTCAGTGGGCTGTGTTCAAAAGTGAGGTGTAAAGAGCAGAAATAACACACAGATCTGAGTGTAAGCAAGACTAAGGATGGCATAACTGCAGTGATGAAATATGCTGAAAAGTGTAATCTCTAAACCTAAACAGTATTCTCATATAGTTAATGAATAAACATAAATTGCTTATTGATACTCAGTAAAGGGTGCCTTTCTAGGTGTGTTGATACTTGGATATTTGTGTGTGAGATGAAACTGGGCAGTTCACAACAGTCTTTAAGGCTTTTGTCTTATCGAGAGCTTAGAGCTGTGTAGAAAATGGGACATAAATTTGCTTGAGATATTTGCCATACTTAGTGACTTGGAAGAGGCAGATGACAGCTTCTGATGGCACAGAATTCGACAGGTTCACATTTTTTGTAGCTTTGCTGTCAGAGGCTGCAAGAAGATTTCCTGAAACTTGTGTGTTCCTGATGATAGTCGAGGTGCTAAGGGTTCTGTGCTGCTTTAATAATAGCGTATGGGAAAATATTTCATCTTTTGTATAAATCTTAGCTTGAAAACGGATTTTTTTTTCTTTTCTAGATCAACCAATTAAATTTTTTGTTAGGTGTGAGCGAAAAGGAGAGGTAAGGTACACTTTCCTAATAAGCATGCTTGTAAGGAAGCCTAAGTGCTTTTTTGCCATTTGTATTCATGTAATAACACCACCACCCAAGTACCACTACCCCAAACAGAGAAAACCCATAAATACTGGCATCACCAGCCTTGAGGTTTTTAAACTAGTATGGTAAATTCGTCAGTCTAAAAAATTAGGTTGAGACAACTTAATTGTTTAATCTGGCCTCTCTGTGAGTCCCCTTCTATGCTCTTGGAGTATGATGGGCAATTCCTACAAGACATCATAATTCCATATGAGACATCACTTAAATGTGTGGGCTAATTCACCTGTTAGGATTTCTTACTGCCTGCCTACAGTTAACGTTACAGGGGAAATTTAGAAGGCAATACATCTGTTTGCTAACAGTATGTGGGATGAGTCCTCCTGTAGGTGATTGTTTCAGTATCTTACCTTGTAGGTCTGCAGAGTGCTGCCAAAATAAATGGATCCTCAATGTTTGCTGAATGGAAACCTTACATTCAGAGAAGCTTATGTTACAAATTGGTAAGTTTTGGAGTCTCATTGATGTCAGGTCACAAGTGCTGAGACTAACCCGCAAGTCACAGACTGGATTTTCTTGTAGCCTATGTACAGCTGTGTTCTTGGCTGGTCTTGGCCAAACCCAAAGGTTTATGTTCTAGATTTGGTATTTCCTGAATCTGAAAGAACTGAGGTTTTGATTAATATCAGATGATAATTACACTGTTTCAGGGCAGAATTTTGACCCATAGTAAATGTGTGGCAAATCTCATGTTTTAATGTAGTTTGAATCCTTGACAGTATTTGTGTTACACTGAAGTTCTTTATTCTGAGGTATGTCCTGTTGTAATGCAAAATAGGTAGAGTAAATGACAAATGTAAGTTCAGAGCAGTTTACAGCTTTCACTACACTGAGCTGGAATTATCTGCACATGCAAATCTGTGCAGCTCTGGTGTAGGTGGCTGCGTGCTGGAGCAATTCTGTCCGAAGGATCTAAATGCATATAGATCCTATTAAGACAGAAAAGTAAATTGGGACACTTCTGCCACTTCTGCTTGTAGGAGTTTAGATTTTTTTATTGTCTCTGTGGAGGTTTTATTTTAAAATAATAGATACATCCACAGCCACACAACTGAAATAGAAATACTGCCGAAACCATGGTGCAGACTCCACTAACTTACTCCAGTAGTAGTGAAAAAATTGGTGAAAGAATCATCTTGCTTGTGTAAAAGGAGAGGCACTTTGGGTCTAGAATCCCTCACTTTGGAATTCAGCTAAGCGGTCAGTGAAATTGCTCAGGAGAGCTGCTCTGGGCTAGCTCTGCAGCTGGGCAGAGCCAGGAGATCTTGCTAGGGATGGCTCATCCCTTGACCCACTGTTTGGCTGTTTTGGATTTGTGAGCACTACAGCTCGAGACTGACAGCCTGCGTTTGTGCAGTGCTCACTCGCTGCTGGTGGTGGTGGTCGTCACTGAGACATTTCTGTTTTATCACAGCATTCAGAAGAGCTTGGATCTTCACATAGGCTGACATCACACTGGTGATGAGGTATTTGGCTGCAGTTTTGGCTGCTCTTCTTCCCCTGACAAACAACTTTTCTGAAAATACATTATGAAATATCACCTGAGTTCAGGAATCTCATTAACCAGTTCTCAGGCCATCTTTGCCCTCAAACCACTCCCTGTGTAACATTGAACTTCCACATAAGCATTCCAGTAAAGAAAGTAGTTGTTGGCATTGTCTGGCTTTTGTGCTGAAAGCCAGCGATTATATATAAGAAGAGAAAAAATGGTTCTTATGTGGCAGTTAAAAGCGCTTAAGAGTGGTCTTTCCAAAGTGCTTCACATGGAGTAACTCCAACATGCTGAGAGGATTCTGGGGATTTGTTCTGTCCAAAGGGTGAATGTGTTGATTTCTGTTTTGGTTATCTCTTGCTGATACATTCTGCTTACTTACAAATGAAGAGTTTGACATTTCAAGGCAGGATCAGTGGAAATGTGTCAAAGCTGACAGTGAACCTTACAAGTGGTTTCTTCTTTTCATCTTTAATTTTTAATACAGTCTCTATATAAAACAGTAAATGATTCAAGAAAATTTACTGATGCTGTAGTATTCAGTGGAGTAAACAAAATTCATTTAATTTCTTCATGGTTACTTTTTATAACAAAATGAGTTTTTATCATTAGCTTATCCAATGTTGAAATAAAAATATAACCTATTAAAATATGATATCAAATAAACTTGACATAAAAATTTGGTTGCTACCAGAATCTTATTTAGCCAAATAGAAATTGCTCTCTAAAATGATTTTACTCTTAAGACTCCACATTTAATATATGATTATGGTTTAAAAAACCTATGGGGACAAAAAAAGCTAGAACCACAGCTTTCTACTAGACAGAAGCACTGTTCTCTGAAACACAACTGTGAAGAATATACTACTATAACAGGATAAAAGTTTCCCTTCAGGTAAATTGTAGATTTCTTGATTTACAGGAAAATGTTAGTTAGACAGCTGTGTGGAGAGAAGTTACTGGCAATTTGTAAGTAGAATCTCTGTGAAAGAATTAAAGAAAAAAAAAATTAAGATAAGAAAATTCTCATAGGGTAAGAAACTGATAAGCATCCCCAGTCTCATCTTCTTGTTGCACATTTAGCACAGAAAAGGAGATGCAAACCAAACATAAAAACTTTGTCCCTCTTCATTTGGAAGAATAATAGTTGGACATTTGCAACTGAGTACATACAGTATTTCTAATGGGAAATGTTTTCATTCCTTAAAATGCTGCCATGTGAATTGCATTAACTTGTTTGCACAACAGTCTGATGGTTCTTTAACTTGATATTGCTTGAGTGGTAAGTACTCATTTATGACAACAGCAGTACTTTATTCCAAAGGATTCCAGCAGCTTTTCACTGACTGCTTCGGGGAAATGTTTTGATCCTTGTTGATGCTGGGCCCAGAGGATGCTGATGTAACGTGTTGGTTGTTTAATAGCATTTAGCAGTAGCAAAGGGATGCGAGGGAGATGTAGGTATGTGGAATCTAATTAAACAAGCTGGAATTCAGCCAAAACTCAGATCAACAGTCCCAATCTTGCAAAAAGCACGAGGAGACTTGTAATAGTTGGTAAGTGAACTGAGCTTTCATTTTGGTGTCACCTTGACAATTGTGTTGTAAGCAATCTGCTTTTCTAGGGAATTTATTCAGTAATGTTGTGAAGGATGGTCTGTACCACTTACTAAATTACTAGTAATTACTAGAGGCAGCATTCTGCCCTGTTTTTACGTCTTTCGCATAAGCACCAAGCTCAATCTTAGCATTTCAGAACAGGCAAGAGTAGCTTGGAGTAGCAGAGCTGCAGGTGTAACATGCTGCAGTTGTATGCCCACTAGAATTTTTAATATGCTGGAAGTTTTTTCCCATTTTTTTCCCCCACTGTTGTTCAAGAAGGCTGTATAGTAAGCTTGGTAAGTTAATTAGAAAGGGGACCTTGAATACAAAAAAGTGTTCTATTTCTTTTGTGTTTGTGTGTGTGTGTTTGTTACCCTATTATATTAATGCAGGAATATTCAGCATTAATTAGTTTACTGAAAAGAGTGACTGCTGATAACAGTTTTTGTATGTACAAGGTATAATTTATAGAACCAAATTCTAATCCATTCTTTATCCCAGCCCCAGGCAGCATAATTATTCTGAAGTGAAGGATTTTGGTATGTCCTTGTAACTGATCTTTTAATATGAATATGACAGGTTCTAACAGAATTATTTCTTTGCACTCTAGAAAAGGAAGAAAATTTAGGTGCAGAAATTAATAATCTTGACGTATTTCTGGTTTGCTTTGTAAGACATCTTGGAACAGCAGCATTTTCTCAGAAGTTCACACATTCTGGTATTTTGGTTAGAAGTGGAAATCTAATGTGGCTTTGGCTTTCATGTGTAACTATCATTGAATAATATCAAATATTTTAAATGTACTTAGACTAGTAAGCAATTATTTTCTAGTCCAACTGCCAGATATAGTAGAAATCTTTCAAGTCTGCTTCTGACTCCAAGCCGATTTTTTCAAGGAATATCTGAATTAGTATGCTTTATTTTGTCTTTGTGCAATCCAGCAAACAGGCATGTGTGTAGTTTTTTGAATGTCAATTTCTACGAGTCTGAGGGGAATCTGGGCTAGGTCTTAAGGTGTTAACTGTGCTTCCTCTTGAACAAACTGATCCTTGCATTCCCTGTCCTTCCTACTTTGCTGTCATGTAAGGTCTTTCATAGAGCAGTAGCTCCACGAAGTGCAGGCTCAGCATAGGTTAAAGGCTGCAACAGAGTTGACAAAAGACTCTTGTGTTATATTCAGGCAAAGGTTCTACTGCTATAAATAATGCATGTTTTAATTGGAAACTTCAAATGGAAATATCCGTCCCTAAAGGCTCATTGATTTCCGTATAATCTCTAGGGGCAGCATCTACTTACGTGCGGAACGTGCAACACATTCCCCAAATTTGTGGTTGGTTTTCTTCATCAGCACTACCTGCACAAGTGGACTCCTTCCTATAAATTAAGACAAATGTCATATCTTCATAATCATGAGGAATTTCTATCACTGAATATTATAAAAGTTGCATAAAACACAAGATAGGGCACCCACTGGTGTTGAGAATTCCAGTTTCCTTTTCCCTTGGTTGGTATTAATTGGAGGGCACACCATATCTGTTAGATTTGATTATTAGTAGGAAATGACTTTAAAAGAAGATAATAAACGTTCATTTTTTGCCAGATTTTCCTGGATTTAATCACACTGTACCTGATGTTAACTACAGGCTTAGTCCTCCATGTACCGCCAGAGTGGCTAGGCTGATACCTGGCTAATTCATGAGTCATGCTCTAATACCATCCAACAAGATAGGCACAACTTTTGGTACGATTGTAGTTAAATTGATTTAAAACCACACCTTGAGGCCTAAACATAATATCCTACTGACTTCACTAAGGGTGCCTGACAGTTACCAAAGTGGTGTCTAGGTATGTGAATACAAATCTGTGTGAAGGCTAGTAGTTTGCTTTGGGCTAGGCTGATTTTTTGCATTAATTTGGATCCTTTCTGTTTGCATGCATTCATCAGTCTTATTTTAAACTCATTTAACAGCGTCAAGATGAATTTTGCAAATTATATTAGTAATTTATAGATATTAAAATAGTATATGAGCCTCTGCCACACAGCTTGCAGAATTGTAGAAAAAAGAGAAACAGATTGGCGCAGCCAATGTCATTTTATTGCTGTCCCCTTTGCCCCCTGTTGTTTGTGGGCAAGCCTGAGCAACTTACACCTAGAATGCATCTAAGATGTAGAATTTAAGAATACAATAGGATTTAGGTGTAGAAGTCCTGAGCAATGTGGAATCCTCCCAGAAGTGCTCAAAGGCTGATTTCAGAAAAGGCTGTAGGAACACCAGACCTCAACCTCTGAGTGCTTATAGGAACCCAGTGTTTTAATATGGGTGTGTACTGAGTTATAGGAGAGCCAGGTGCCTTGGAGTGCTGTCCAGAAGATGCTGACATTGAGTAGGGAACATTTAAGTTAAGAGGCAAAGCTGAACATAGGATTGCCTTTTTACCCCCAATCTTCAGACTGAAGTACCTCCAGCTGGTCATGATTAACTCATGAACTCTTACCTCTTGTTTGATGGCTGGAGTTTCCTTTGACAAGACACAACCTAGGAAAGACCTGGTATCCCTTCTTTAATTCATTTGTCTCTGGAATCATACTTAGTGTCATGGTTCAGAAGACTTCTTTAATCAGTAAGACAGTGTTTTGTATTGTGGGTTTCCTTAAAGAGTGCAGAAGGACTTTTTGGAAATGGAGTTTGTCAAGTGCTCCTATGAAAGTGTTATTTATGCATGAGGAGACTAATTTCTATTTCAAAGAATATTCAATTATTCTGTATAAAATGAAACAGGATTAAGGTCACATCATTCTGTGTAATGCATCTCAAAAGTTATGTTGTATACAGTTTCTCTTATTTTTCTAATGGCTAATACTGACTGGGTTAGTCTGTTAGCAGTAGTTTCAGATGTTCTTCTAGCTTCATGGTCAGAGCCCAGGGGTAGTGGGGCTAACAAAAGGCAGAAGAGGGTTTTTAAATTTTTACACTGAGGCTTCAAAGTTAGTCTATGGCACAAGTCAGGCAAGGAAAAACAGTTGTGTCTCATGCATGAGTCTTTTCAAATATACCTATCCTCTTTAAGACAGTACTAGAAATAGAGAAGAAAGATATCTCCCTTCCCTTCTTTCCCTAGAAGATTCTTCTTGAGAACAAATTTAGTATAGCTACAAAAATTTAAAAGGTTGGAAGGAGAACCAGATAGAACTGCTCAAATCTGATTTTTATTGAACAACCGGTAGTTAATGCTGTTATATGTAGTTAACTGAATTCTGCAAGGCAGTGTGTTGTATAAATACATTATTCTTTTCTGGGTCTTAAATATACAGGACTTAGTGGCATACGTGTTATACACTCTTGGATTGCACTGCACCTAAATCAATGCTTTTAACTTCACATTCCTTTTCCAAGGTAATTCTACATATAATGACAAATCTAAAACACCCACAGAAATAAATTGGCTTCAAACAGAGCAGCAGTGTTGGCAGAAAATATCTTGAAAACATTTATGGATTATGTTTCCTCATTTACACTGCATTTTCAAAATAAGCAGCTCCCTGTGGATTCTTAGACACAGAAAATATGTGCTAAGGGATGGCACATGAAGATGAACCAACAGAGGTAGGGTAGGTGAAAGTCCAAGGCTGTAAATACATATCCAGCATTCTTTTGGGTCATTGCCTTGATTACTCCACACCCTCCAAGTAATATGGTCATTCAGCAGTGACAAGCCACCATAGCCCCGGGAGAAAGAAGCTCTTTTTGTCTTCCCAGCTAGGCATAAGGTATGCCCATAAGCTGTTGCTGAAAGTGCTGATTGCATCTACTTGGTGTTAATTTATTCTGGTCTGAAATGCACTGAGTAAGAGCTGTTAGCATGAGTAGAAGTTTCTTCTTTATAGGTGTCAATTCAAATCTTGCTGAAGAAGAGTGTGCTGCTGTGCTTATTACTAATTCTTATCCCCGAGGAAAGGGATCTGTAGCACTCCTCTTTTATGTCATGAAGAACACTTTGGCCAGAATTTTAGTGTTCTTGCCAGTACAGATTGGCAAGAAATCATGGCTCCCTGTCCTCTCTATCTCTCCAGTGGCCCTGCCACTGAGGTTACATGTGCTAGCAGCCTTTGTCCAGAATGAGGTTGCTTAGGGAGTTGTTCCCAGATTTTTGCTCCTGACGAACTTGCTGTCAAACAATGTCTCTCTCTGGCTCCTACTTTATAGGAGTGGGTGTGTCCAGTGTTGGAAAAGGCCATGCACTAGTAAATAGCTGCATTTACAGTTTTCATTGTCCTTGTTCTTTCATTGTCCTTGTTCTTTCTCCCTGCGCAAATACAAGGAAGTAACAACCTAATAGAATGTTATACCTAGTAATGAGAAAGCTTTACTTCCTCTGTGGTAGCCAGTGTGACTGGCTCAAGGTGTTTGATTGTCCTCTGAATTTAGGAAATGATGTCTTGGTGATTGGAATGCCCTTTCTTCACTCGCCAGCTGCTGCATGGAGGTGCCTCAGTTCCATTTTCACGTGGCAGCTTTAATTTCTGTTTCCTTAACAGAAAGTGAGCAATGCAGCACACCTTTCCTAGCGTGCAATTAAGCCTGCCTTAGTCACTGCTGGTGGAACAGCCAGAAACAGATCATTTGATAGAAACTGTCTCTAATTAAACTGAGGCAAATATGTCCTGTTAAAGGTTTGAGGAAATCTCTTCAGGCAAAAAAACACGCTTCCAAAGAATGGAGTTAGCATGGCCTTCCTTGTATTGTACTTTCCTTCCTGTAGATTGCAGATACGGTTAAATGCTGGTGCTGTTTCTGCAAGCAATGTCTTTACTCCACATGCTGCTACAAGGGGTCATGCTGGCTGTGGCTGATTGTTCCCAACCTGGTCTGCTACTAATTTTGAACTTTCCTGGAGCCAGATGTGTGATGGAGCTTTGCTAATTTTAGTGGCCTAAGAAGTAATGCATCCTAAAATGCATCCATCTAAAATTAGGTACTTGGTACTTTCTAGAGGCAACGGAAACAGTATTTGATTCCTGGAAGTAACCAATCCCATTCTGATTGGGGCAGTGTACGGGTAGCAAGTTGTTTGCTTCCTGGGTGTAGCCACAGCAGGAAGTGTTCTAGCAAGTGATCTAACATCTCTGCTCTATGCAAACCCAGTCTTGCAAGAAGATCTGCCATGGGATCCTTTTCAGTTCTATTGTCAGAAAAATTAAGTGCTGTCAGTAGTCAAACTGGTTATTAAAATTCCTTTTTACAATCATCTGAAAATTGTAATGGTATTTTAAAAAGATCTGTCCCTGCAGTCTCCTGCTCAGTGTGGAATTTGGGTAAATAAAAGCAGTATTGTCCATCATGTTTTCGTCTACTAGGTTTTAGAGAGCTATTCAGACTAAGATTGGTGAAGGAGTCCTACTAATGGCAGATTTGAAGAAAAAGTAACACAATGGTATAGGCCAAAAGAGATCATAAGAGCAACATTTCCCAGATAACTTATCTTCTGAGATAAACATGGCCTGTATGCTATCTGTAGCCACAGCACAAAATTGCTTTTGTAATAGTCTCACTCAAGCAATTTCATGAACAGCAAAGCTACTGAAGCCTTGTTCCCAAAGTGTTTATATGCATGTTTCATGTCCTCCCATGTGGTTTCTCTGATGTCTGATTTTGTGGTCCGTTCCTCTGTGGGGAATAAGAGATCCATGGGTTAAGAGGGCATCTTCTGTGTTAAGGACTGGCTGGGCTGTTTAATATATTTATTGATGATCTGGATGAGGGAACTGAGTCTCCCTGTAATAAATTCGTAGACAACACCCAGTTGGTCAAGACTGTTGATCTGCTAGATGATAGGAAGGCCCTGCAGAAGGGCCTGGATAGACTGGATCAATGGGCTGAGACTAACAGTATAAGGTTCAACAAGAGCAAGTCCCAGGTCCTACACTTCGGCCACAATAATCCCATGTAGAGCAATATCTGGCACTGGTGAGGCCACACTTTGAGTACTCTGTCCAGTTTAGAAATCCTCACTACCAAAAAGACATTGAGGTGCTGGAGCAAGTCCAGAGAAGGACAACAAAGCTGGTGAAGGGGCTGAATCGTGTCTGTGAGGAGTGGCTGGGAGAGCTGGGGTTGTTTAGGCTGGTGAAGAGGACACCCAGAAGTGACCTTATCATAGACTTAAGCCATGCCAGGGGAGTTTTAAGTTGGATATTAGGAAGAATTTCTTCACAGAAAGGGAGAATAGATATTGGAATGGTCTGCCATTTCCATGCACAGGAAAGCGGTGGAATCACCATGCCTGGAGGTATTTAAGGAAAGACTGTGTGTGGGACTTTGTGCCATGGTCTATTTGACATGGCGGTGTTCACTCATAGGTTGGACTCCATGATCTCAGAGGCCTTTTCCGACCTGATTGATTCTCTGAGTGATTCTGTGAGCCTTTCTCTTTTGTCTCTTTTCAAAAATTATTTAAGCACTTCATATTTAGCAACACCTTACCTTTTTGTTGAATTTCTTTAAACTTTGCCACTGCGTTCCAGAATTACTGAGGCACTGGACAGACCCATGTCTATGTAGAGCACAAAGCCAAGTTTTACTTTCATAGGAAACTTGGCAATAAATTTAGAGTAAGGGGTGTGGTGATGTGGTAAGAGTATTGAGAAATGACTGATTTCATAGTGTGGTTGGTCCCAAAAAACACAGAAAGGTGCCTGTGTCTGATCTCCCAGCTGGCCTGTTCTCTGTAGTTCATTCCACAGAATTCCTGCTAGGCGAGAGGTGCCTTGTTTTTTATTAAAATACTCTATCATTTAAACTTAAAAAAAGGAAGTTAAAGACTTCAGTTCATAATCAGTCTTAGCAATGGGTTGGTGTTATTTTTTACTTTAACTTTTTGTTATTGATTCTTACAATGCATTTCTCTGCTAAGTTAGACAACCCTCTGAGACTAGCTATTTTTTACAAATAGGGGTGTGTGTGTGCTGTAATTGGATCATTCATGATTTTGTTTTTTGATAAATGAAGCTCATTGAATTCTTTGGGCCCCTTGATAGGGGGAATTTTCTCTAGCCATCATATTCTGGCTTCTCACTCTGTAATTGCAATCAGTGTGGTCAAAAACAATTTCTAAATTAATTGTCAGATTCTGGCTATAGTATGCTTTCTAGCTGGCATAGATCCTACAGAAAGAGAGCAATATCCAGTTTCCTATCTGCTTTGCATGATAAAGTAAGGTTGGCAGCATCAACTAATTTGTTGGGGTTTTTTTCCTTTTTTTTTTTTTAAATGTGGCTGGGAAGATGCTACTTTGGTACAAGCTGTGGAACCAGCTAATTTGAAGTTGCATTTTTATATTTATATTTAGTTTTCCTTTTACAACTTTTGCATTCATTAGCAAGCATTTGTTGAACCATGCTGTTCCTTTGAGATCCTCAAATGTGCTTCTCAAAGCCAAGCACTGTGTGCATTCAGGAAGATATTGGTCTATCACTACATATTTCCATTTTTCTCTCTATGAAGAACAATTTAAATTTGTTATTGCCAGCTGTTTCTTTCTACAGTGTTGTGCTGTGTTTTTTTCTCATGTGATTAGTGATCCTGATTGATTCAACTCCTTGCCCTGCACAGGGATAGCATCAAGGCTGCTCTGTTATGTTAAATTGCCTTGCAAGCTAGTATCACAAAAGATTTAAAACCATAAGCAGAAAGAGCACTTCTTTGACCACGTTTTACCCTTTTATAAATCCCCTCGGAGGGACTAATTTATTTATTTATTAATTACAATAATAAACAAATGTGTTTTAGGTTTACAGCCTGTCTCAGTTTTATCCTCTCATGATTTTCTTGGGTAAACACTTGCACCAGTGTTGTTTGCTTGCCCCTATCTGACTCATGAGAGCATCATCCACCTCATTGTTGAAAACCTCTTGCTCACAGCCAATTTCATGCAGACACAGTAAAATGCAAAATCCTCACTCTCTAAGGGTGATCAGAGGAGTCAAGTTAGCCCTTTCACCTTATGGCTAAACATTAATTAGGCAGGGTGTACTAGTACCCTTTTTTAGGAAACATTTTAACCTGAAGCATTCAGTGATTAGTGCTGGCGGGTCTTTTTTTCCTGTGCTGCTGCAGAGCAAAATTAAAGTTCGCTGGCTGCAGCTGTGCCTCTAGCTGGGTGATGGGTTGTATAGGTTTAAGACAACACTACTGACAAAATGGATGGACTGAAAATCAGATTCTTCTGTTGTTACAGAACAGCCAGGCTAGAGTGAAATGGCAGTGGTTCAAGCTCATGCTAGACAGACCATATGGTCCTTACAGTGAAATGGTGTTGCATATGTGTATTGCTAGGCATAAGGAAAACAGCTACAGCTTTCAGAACTGCTGGCAGGAGTCCTACATAGAAGAAATGTTCCCTTCCTCTATCCCTTAAAAGTCATCTAGGAGTGAAGCCAGTGTCCTTGCCTGTCTCATGCTAGAGCAAGGTGCACTAGGAAAACATTCCTCTTATAAAGAAGTGGACATCATTAATATATTTCAACTATATATGCAACTAAATTCTGAAATAATCAGCTAAAATCACCACAAACCTACAAATTCTGAAATACAGGACTGCAAAGGATCTCTCGGGTGATTTTGTCTTACCCCTCTTCTCCCAATAATTAAATGAATTCTGAATAATTTATCAAATTCAAATTTGTGAGTCTATCATTTTTCTGCCCTAATGTTCCAGAGCTCTGATTCTCTCATACCTTAACTTTCTAATTCTCACCACAAATTCTAGACTTGGTGATGCCATTAACAGCATTTGAGATTTCTGAGAGAAATGCCCAATTGTTTTGTGTCTGGGAGAAGAGTTTGGGCTGACAAGTATGTTTTGAGTGAAAGTGCTGCTTGAAGGCCTAGTTGTTTGTGACTTAGAGCTGCACAGTAGAAACAATATTTTTTCCAGTGTGCAAGTGGTGAGTGAGCCAAGTCATCCTCAGGTAGAGAAATTAAGCCCCCAGCCTTCCAGGAAATCTACTTCTAAAGGCGTTTTCCCAGCTTTGCATTTTGCTTGGCCTTAATGAGTGACTATACATACCTGAATTGGTAGATCTCCATGGGAGCTTTTCACAAATCCCGTTGTCTTTTATGTGGTGCTCTAACTAAATCAAAACAAGGGCACGGGTAAGTCAATGGCAATGCAGTCATAGGCTAAAGTAAATTGCTCAGGCTGTGGGAAGTGTACCTCTACACCCTCTACACCCACTCTCACCCCTCTATCCTTACACCCTCTCTTTCATCCTCTGGACATTTCTCTTTTCAAGCCATGGTGCTGCTAGTTCTGGGATACCCAGTGTGCTTTGCATACTGGGGAGTGGAATGAAGTGTGTGTGCCTGTCAGAAGGCAAATCTCACAGGTTTGCTTTGGCTTTGCTTTCTGACTTGTAACTCCTGGATTCAGCTATTGATGTCATTTGCTAAAAAGCAGAAGGGATTGAACCATTAGCAATAAGGCATTTCCTTCAGTTTTTTATTTTCCTTTTGTGAAATGCTTTCATGCTCTTAAGCAGAGCACCATTTCTGCATTGAGCCTGCCTGAAATGGTGTATTACACTGGCTGCCATCCAGGAAAGGAAAGAACAATTTAAACACCTCTCCATGCAGTGACAACTGAAAAAATTGGGAACTACAATGCAAGTCTGTAAAGTGTGAGGATCGTATGGCTGAGGGGTTTTGTCTGAGTGCTGCCAACAAATATAAGGGCTCAGTTGTCCTGCTAGCGCTGTCTGTATGAGGCAGAGGTAGTAGGAAGTCCACAGAATCAGAAGAAACTAATATCTATCCCAAACTTTGTCACTGATGAGTCTCCAAGACAGTAAGAGAAATACAGTGCTGCTAGGAGAGGGTTTAGGACTGTGAGGAATGGCATTGTGTCATGCAGTTTGACTTGCAGTGCCAGTTTTTGAGGTCAGCTCTGCAGCTGGTATAAATCATGACAGTGAAAACAAATGTTGATGCAAATTTCCCTTGTAATCTTTAATTCATTTTTTTGTAAATAATATGGCAACTGCAAAACAATTTGTCTTCATTAGCATGAAGGAAAAATCCTTAACACAGTGATGAATTAAGCAAAAAACCCCCACATCTTCAGATGAAGAAGTAACTTAGATCCAGCTGCAAACTACTCAGACTTAGTGGAAAGTAATTCACAATTCTTTATCACAGGTACCAAACACTGCAGCAGCATTGGATTTAGAGCTGTGTCTTCTGCTTCTGCACATGTGCAAATTTGGATCATATCCAAAGACATTAGTGTCCTTGCACTGTTCCTGCACTGGTGTAAGGAAAAAGAATGGTCTGTACTGGGGTGTCTTGGGTGTCTCCTAGAGAATCACAATTCCCTCTCCAGGAAGGGATCTATGCTACAGGCTTCTGTTGAAACTCCAATATGAGCCAGGGATATGAAAAAGAGTCATCTCTGGCTAGTGGAGCCAAGCCAGGAAAATCTCCCAATACAAATGCAATTTCCCCAATGTAACTATTATACAGTTACAGAGTGACTTTCAGAGGGGTTGCCTGATGCAGTGGTTCTGCTGCTCCTGAATTACATCTACAAAGGGATGCTCTGCTGGATGCTTTGGCTGGAATGGTTACTCGAGCAAAATGTCCTGTTAGTATAGATCAGATGCACAACCTGCCTTCTTTTAAAACCTGCCTTCTTTTAAAACCTGTCTTCTTTAACAGTTAATGATTAGTAAGATTTAGGCAAATAGGGGATCTTAGGGGATCTTGGGTTTTTAGGCAAACTGTGGAAGACAGGTTAAAGCTGCCCAAATCAGGCTGTATTCCATGACACATGGGAAGCAGTAATTACAGTCCCCCCTTGCAAGCACAACATTTAAGAAAACGTGGTTTATTCGTAAGCTATTTGATTCGTTTTTTGGGTTTGGGTTTTGTTGTTATTACTGTATTTGGGTTTGTTATGTTGTTGATGTTGTTTGTGTTTGTGGTGATTTTTGTGAGGAGTTACCAGAAGACATAATAATACCAAGGGAAGTAGAAATGTTTTGCAGGGACTTTAAATCATAACACAATGTTTGGTTTTGAGTGGTGAAGGAGAAGCAAGACTGCATCTGATTTGGATATATATGTTTATCCTGTAACCTAACTCCCAGGGGTTTTGGAGCCCATCCATGAACCCAATCCCAAACCTACATTCCTCCCTGGGAACAGCAGATGCTTCACATCTAAAAGGGCTCTTTTTCTCTCCCCTTCTTCTTATTTATGGAGCCTGTCTCCTGATCTGGTGATCTTTTGCCTAGTTAAAAATAAATAGAGTTTGAGAAATTAATAATAAACAGGGCTAATAATAATATTAAATAAGCAAACTGCTCTCTTAAAGAAAAAAATAGAGAAAGAAAATCTAACTTTTTCTAGCTATTTTCTTTATTTTAGCAACATGACTTGCAGTAATGCTTCCAGCACAGAGGTTCTTAGGGAGTCATAATTCTTCTGCTTTGTAATTTGTTGTGGTTTTGGATAATCTAGGCATTGTTGCCAATAGCAGAATGGGGAAAGTGGGACAAATTTGTTTGTATGTGTACACTAGCACTTGTGTTCATCTCTGGCTTATATGCGCTGGAAGGATTGACATCCCTCCCCTCCAAGTATATGGCCTCCATGTGTGTGGGATCTGATACATTCGAGTCAGTGCAGCATAAATCCTTATTAGGTAGGTCATAATAATTCTTATTACTCAGCTGGGCATGTATTTGATAACTCTAGCCTTTTGCTAGTAGAATTTGGAACTAACTTCTACTGAAACTGTAATAAAGCAGCCTTTGAATTTTTAATACCTCTTATTGCATAAGTTAGTTTAATTAGTTCTGCCCCTTCACACTGATTTGTTAAGACATCTTCCTTAATATGTTGCCAAATAAATTGCAGAGAAAAATATTGGAAGAGAAGGAAAAAATCTCTACAGACAAAGAGCAAGGGAAAGAAGTTTCTGTGTGTGTGATCTGAAATGAGGCTGAGAACAAGTGAGGTACCACCAGGAAAACTGCTGCCGTCAACACTGCTGGGAAGAGCTGTGGTGGAACATCTGGTCCTTGAAGCTCTGTTGCTCTGCAACACATCTGGAACACTTAAACACATTTTTAATTACATGAATGCAAAATAATGGAATATAAGGCTCAGCAGTTTGTTTTAGTGTAACACATTAAATTATCCAAGGGTCCAAACCAGTGATGTGATGAGCCTTCTCAGAAATCATCCAGTAAAAGCAGACAAGAAAAGTGACCTTTTTCTGGATGGGCTCCCATAGATCATTCACTGTATGTCCAAATATTTCATAGGCAAGCACACCAGCTCTATATAATGATATATAGGGTAAGCAGTAGCAAGACGATAAGCTTCTCTCACTGATCCAAAACTATAATCCCTGCTATGTTTTAAAAAAAGTCTTCTCTAGAATTTCTACCATGCATCTCTAAAGGAAGTAGCCTTTTGTGGAGATGAATTCTGATTTTAGCCTTCAAGATTTCTTTTTTGTTGTTTGAGTGCCTCTTGTGAGAGACAACTGAATGTGATTTTGAAATTATTTAATATGGATCATCCAGTGTGGTTTGGCATCTCTAGTGTTTCTGATCAGATTAGCACTGCTGAAGGTTTTTGCATGCCTATCACAGGAGACAAGAACAAGGGAGATCTTCAAACTTGAAAAAGACAACCTCTCATTATGTCAGAATGGGCTTTGTATAAAATGTTACAACTCCACACAGTTATTAAGAAAAGGGCTTTTTTATTTGGAAACTCAAGACTTTCACCTGAACCTTACCCATCGGTCAATGTCACTGTCATGCTACATTAAGAAAGCCCTGCAGAAAATAATTTAGTTTTCACAGCTATTATGTGATTCTGCCTGAATCACAAATATGCCTTTAACTCAGAGCTTACTCATAAAAAAACCAAAAATGCCTAAATGTTCATGGTTGAATTTTCTTCTTTCCTGGCATGAAAAACTAGCCAGCCAGCCCCTTGCTCTCAGATACCATGATTAGGAAGATGTTCTTTACTCACAATGTGGTGAGGCACTGGAACAGGTTGCCTACAGAAGTTGTGGGTGTCCCATTGCTGGAAGTGTTCCAGACCAGGTTGAAGGGCTCCTGAGCAACCCGTTCCAGTGAGTGGCATCCCTGCCTGTGGCAGGAGATTTGGACCTAGATAAAGTTCTTTCCAACCCAAATCATTCTATGATTTGTGGCAGTGACCTTGGGCATTTAAGCCTCCAACTGAGAGGGGCATTTTAATATCCAAGTGAGTTTTATGAAATCAAATTACTGTACAAACTGGAGATTTGTTTATTTGCTGTTGAAGTCTCTAAAATCTGATTTACTGTCAGCCTAGAAACTCCTCTTATTACCACTTCCTGCCTTGTTATTGGAGAGACTTGAAAACAGGTTCACTCTGAAAATGTAAAATACAGACCATAGCTTAGTAACCAGCTACCTGTCACTGTTACCAAATCTCCAAAAACCAGAATAAAACCTCTTTGTACCAATTTTTCTGTGTTAAAGAGGTCATCATTTATTTAGGTGCCTGGATGGCATGGAGGATCACTCCTCCTAACATGCCACCCAATTTCTACAATTGTGTTGCTAATGTTGTTACTATATGTATATTATAATTTGTTCATTACCATAAAAACCCTCCCCACGTTCCCCAAGTTCCTAAACTCGCTCCTTGTTTTGGCTGTAGCTGCATTCCTGAACCAGATGTCTCCTCTTTTTCTTCTAACATCCTTTCTTGGAGAACAATTTCTGCATGCCTTGCTTCTCTGCTAGAGGTCTGCAGACACAGTGTCTTCTCTGCTAAAAGTTCACAGTTACAGTGTCTTTCTACTAAAAACTCACAATTACAGTAGAGATTGAATTAACCTTTTTGGCATCAGGGGAGTTTTATGTGAGGATGAGAAGATGAGACATTTTACTGCACCAAGCAAAACAAAATACAGGATTTAAAGCTAGTAGCAGGAAAAACTTTTTAAAAAGAACTGCCAAAGCTTGTGCTGATCTAATATGATGACCAGTTCACCTGCAAGTGGAAAGCATCCTTAAATAAAGTTCTGGAGGCCACTCCAGTTTACTGACTTTGAAGGTAGAAGATCTGTCCAGATGTTTGAGCTATTTTTTGCAGCATTTGGGAGCGTGTATTTTCTTAAAAGGTATAGTGTTGTCCTGAATTACTCTGCCTGGAGGAGCTCTGTGGTTGTCATTAGTTTGAAAAATGGATTATGCAGGCCAGAGGCAGATATGATACATCCACCTCTCTGAAAGACCCTTATGGTGCATTCACAATGTTCATAACTCTGTTAAAAATGCTCTTCTGGATTTCTCCTTTTGGGGGCTATTCCTGGTGCATCCTATCTCGCTTAACCAGCTGCAGTAGTTTGAGAGCATTCACTCTGGTTCTACAGACCAAATGGATGACCTATCTTAGGGATTCTTATTATCTTTTTAAAGCTTGCGTTAGCAAAACCATCCAGTTGTTCATGGTCACTCTAGCAGCCCTGCTTCCAAATCCTGCTCTCAAAGAGAATGAGGTGGGATGAAAGCTTCAACCCCACCAGGTCATGGCAGTGGGATAAGCTGCATCAGAGTAGACCAATTTTCACAGTATGTATTTGTGAGGCATTTGCTTTGGTGCTGCTGCACTGGGTGAGAATGGGGATGGACAAAAAGCCAGGGTAGAGACATTGCTGGCCTGCATCTGTCCTCATGTAAGCAGGTAATGTTCTACTGAGGTAAAACACGGCAGGAGAAGATTCTGCAGCATGAGGCAACACCAGCCTGGTCTTAACTGTCCTTGGTTTTCCCAGCTCTCACATTTGTTGAAGCAGAATAGACAGCTGTATGAATAACCCTTCACTGCATCTTCTTCTGATCTTAAAATTTCTTTTTAAGTACTATGCAGCAACCAGCTTACTTCCTGACATGAAATGCGTTATGAATTATCACCCTGGAATAGTGGGATTTAGAGTAATTGAGTTTCAAGCTCAGGCTTTCTGATCCAAAGCTCTTGGAGCGATACACATCTGCTTTTACAGACAGCAAAACCTAATGAGACTAGAAGCTGATGCAGCTCTATTCCTGTTCTCTCTCAAATTAGTTTCCTGTCCATGTTGATTTGAGAGTACAGTTGCAGGGAGGTGCAACATAAGGTAGTTGATGATTTTGAGCATTTTTGGCTTCACCTCCAGTCAATCCTTTTTCTCTTGTTTCTGCTGAACTTGTTACAAAATGTCTGGATAAGAAACAACACCAAAGTAAAAGGCAAGCAGCTTTCAAGCGAGCTACGTGTGTAAATACATTATCAGTGGCAGAATGGTGATGGTGCCTCCACTGTCAGACAGTTTGCCGCTTTGAAGGGGCCTGTCTCCCTTTGATACTACACATAACACATTTTAGGAGCCCCAAATGCAAGCAAAGCATTTTCTGTAAAGAAAGCTGGTTTGCAAATTGCAGCCTCTGTGAGGCTCACAGTATTAAATCCTAAGCCCTGAAGTAATGAGGGTGTCCTCAAAATATATCAGTCCTCTCCAGAGCTCTTTCTATCTTGCAAACATATGGCCAATGTTAATTGCTGCTGAGCAGAATGGTAGAACTATGCTAAAAGATAAAATTTTTCAAGATCCTTAGTGTTATGCTGTGTATTAAATTATATTTTTTCTTGGTTTAAATTTTTTGTAATGTTTTTGCTCTTTGCTCTTGATTCTTTTTAAAAAACTTGCAGTGGAAGGGAATGTAGAGTTTGAAAATCAGGAATGGTAGAAGTGTTATTTGCTGAAATGTAGGGAATGAATTTTCTGTTCTGGGCCAGTTTGTTTTGACATCTGGGAAAATGCAAGTTCTCAGCTGCTTGCTAAGCATTATTTCATGGTCTTCAGATAGTCTAATACAGCATTTCCTTCTTTGAATCATACTTCTAACACTTGTTCTTAGTTCATCAACATCTTTTCACTTTCTCTCTGGAGGTTCAGCAATTTTTCAAGAATGAAAGTATTTGATTTTCTTTGCTAGAAAAAAAAAAAAAAAACCTCCAACAAAACAAAACCCAACAATCTTTTGTAGCATTTTTATAGAGATATTTGGCCTCAGCAAGAGACAATGGAAACATATCTGACAGAAACAAAGATCCTCATTAAGAAAAACTTCAAGTATTATCTGAAAATTTGGTTCTGGCTGTAACTGGACTGGCAGCACATTAGCATAAGCACAAAATTAAGCATAAGCTTGAGTTTTGGTACCAGGAAGGAACAAGTCCTCAGAGGACTGAATTAACAGTCTCTTAAAAATCCATTTCTTTTGCATATACTGTTACTGGTCATACAATAAGCCAAGTTCTCTCTGCATTTCATTAGCTTTGCCCATGCATGCGTATATAAAGAGTGTGGCAATGCCCATTGAGCAGACAGTCTCTCAGTGCTCCATTGTGTTTGCACATGCATGCATAAGAATGTTGCTTTTTAATATAGAAAGGCTGCTGTTATGTGGTCTGTGATGATGTTTGTGTAAGCAAGCAAGGCTTCCTGGCTCATCCTGTCTCCTGCAGCCCTGGCTCACCATTTGTCTGCATTGGGCAAAGGGGTTTGGCTTCCCAGATCCAAAACTCATATTTCTTATCATGGGATTTCTATCCTAAAAATTATCTGCCAAGATTGTTCAAAAATAACTGATTTTTCTACCCTTGTGATGTGTATTATGGTTCAGTCTTTTTCACTTACACCCATCATTTTAATTCTATAGAAAAAAGTGCTCAGGTGAGACAAAATGACACAGATCTGTGCCTCAAATGGGGTTTGCAAATAGGTATCAGTGCGACACCCAAACAAAAAATTAAATTATTTTAAAATATTACTGCATTTACAGATATCTTTTCTGCAGAGGCAACAAGGCCAAGTCCTTGTGTATTAAACAGCAAATGACCAAATCATTAGGAAGTCTGTTGGAGTATACAGTGGGGAGGAAACATGATTTAAAACCCTGTTGGGACTCCTAATGTGGATTTTTGTGTAGGAAAGGACACAGGTGGTATTTAGGAGTGTGAGCCAGTAATTAAAAGCTACACAATATATACATGCTTGCACATATATTGAAAACCTGTGTGGTAGAGATCATAAGGGATGGAGATAACCAGCAGAGTAAGATAATGCCAAGTAAAAAGTGTACAACTTTCCATGAATGTGCCTTGGCTGGGAGCTAAATGATACATCCCTCCTGTTCTAGCTTACAGGCAGCTATGGAGTGATGGTGACCTTCCTTGTTTGTGTGATAGACTGAAGTGTTATCAGTGGAAAATGGAATCAGTACTGCCTTCTCCAAGTCATACTTTTTTTGAATTCCAGTTTAAATGCCTGTAACAAGAAAGAAAAACATTTTATTGAACTGTTCAACCTGAAGCCTCTCCTAGACATCCTTGCAGACCACCAATGTCACTTTCCTCCAGCTTTCTTCAGTATCTCACTTTGCTGTGGGGTATTTCTGTTTCTCCTCCAAGGAAGCTGGTCATGCTGACTCCTCTGCAGGAGCATGTGCTGATGCCTTCTGAAGTCAGTAGGCATCTGCTTATTTAATCAAATGATTACCAAAGCAGGCAATTGCAGTGCTTCCTATAGCCAGTGGGGAAACATTAACTTCTGATCTGGCAGGTTTTGGGTACCATCTGCCCTGCCAGGCTGTCAAAAAGTACAGCTCAATAACCCAGCTGGAACTGTTTGAGTATATGTCATGGATAAATATGAGCAGAACGTGATGGTTACTTCTCCATCCTCAGTTATTGCTCTAAAGCAGGCTTTCAGGAGGTTTCCAGCTGACATGGAAAAATCTTAGAGCCTGAAGTAAATACAGCAGGAAGTCCTGACTCTCCACATTTCCTCTGAGGGGCTCCATTGTTAGGAGGACGCTTCTCTTGGAGGGAAATGACCAGGTAAATCCTGGCCTCTGCCAAACAGAGTCCCAGGTAGTGGCACAGACAGATAAATGAGCTGACAGATAGTGCTTGACTGACCAGACTGGAACTGATCCTCTAAAAGTCAAAGTTGCCATGACCATACAGCAGTTTCCTCTATCTGAAATGGAATTCTTGAAACTATTTGGGTTTAAGTGCTCAGAAAATAAGATTTTATCTGCCTCTAGAGAGCTGGGAGTGGGTGGGGGGAGATCAACTGGTTTGATTATTTCTCTGCTTTTAGCTCAACTATTCTGTGCTATGAATTATTCATGGCATCAGTGTATGGTGCTGCTGACATTTGTCGTTGCAGGTTTCATTATATGCAAATGTACAAGCCCCTTTTGCAGATACTACACAAGACTTTTTTTTCATTATGTGAAAGAGTGAATGTATAATTAACAGTGTGCCAGTGAAACCAGCACTTACTTGGCCTATCATAACAGGAATCTGTTCTTCTCTAATAACATTTTCAGTTCGTCACATGCACTGTATCTCCTTGCAATATGAATTATAACCCTGTCTTTCTTGAGTCAGATTCAAATGGTGCTTTTTTCCCTCCCTATTGCTGTAAAAGGAGTCTGAACACTATAGAATGTGGTAATTTAAGCTACCCATGTTCAGATATTGCTGGCCTCTGCTGGTACATAAACATCAGGTTTTCATTAGCCAAAAGCATGAGAATTTAGCTCTGAATATGGTTATCCTGATATATCTCTGGAATATATCCATTGAGAGCCACAGCCTGACTGCAGATGTCGAGTTGTACCAGGGGTGGTGGAGAAAGCATGCCTTGGGAAAAGAGTTAAGGCAACTGGTACTCTGTGAATAAAGCCCTAGATTTATGTGTAAATAAGAGAGTATTTTGGCTCCAGAATATGAAATTATACTCAGGGGATGGTGTTTTCATTGCATTTATTTTAAGAAAAATCTGCTGTTGGAGCAGGAGCAATTTAACTCTTATTGTACTCATTTCTGTGAGACTCACTGAAATATTCCCTGCTGGAATATTATTCTGTATAAGGCTCTTCATCTATTTAAAGTTTCTTAGGTTAAAACCTCATCTGCTGAAGAAATTATAACAAGCTCTTTCTAAATGTCAGAGTTCACCCAAACTTTCAAACTAACAAAAGAATATTGCCTTTTTCCCTGCCCCTGTTTCATTTGGTCCATGTTCACCCTTCCAACACAGGGCTCAGATAAATAGGTTCTGTTTGCAGCTCTTTGCTGGAACAGCAGGGGAATAGAGAAAAAAAAAATGATTTATTCAAGTTGTCATTACTTCATCGTGGGGGAAAGAACACCACAGTGCTGTGCCTGAGAATCTTTCTGGGACTGTTCAGTCTGTGTCAGGGACTGAGATGAGGACCAAGCCAGCCCATGAGGAGCACAGACGCATTTTGCAGGCGTTTTGCTCCCCTCAGTCTGTTGTTTCTGCAAGCTCAGCAGTAAAAGGAGTCAGAACAGGGAAATTTAAAGGTATGTTTTTAAAAACATTTAATGTATGCTGTCCTAAAGTCTGCCATGGCTGTGCCAGAAGGCAAAGCTTCCACAGCATATTTGAAGAAGTTTTTCAAAACCTTTTTTCCTCCCTATCTCAGTTGGAATTGTTTGGTTTTCACCAAAAAGGAATTTTTCAATAAAAAGGAAAGTGTTTTGTTCAAAAGTTCTTACAGCAGAAAGTCTTTTTTGTTTCTTAAATTAAAAACAAGCTGTTTTACTTCAGAAACCTCATTCTTGACTTGTTTAAAATCTCCATGGAAATAATTTGGGATTTTTTTTTTTTTTTTGGTTGGGTTTATTTTCAACAGCTAAACTAATAAAATGCAGTAGACTCTCAGGAATATTCTATTGTTGTTAAAGTGTGTTAGCAAATGAAGCCTTCCCTAATCTGTGATTTCATCTCATTACCTCTGCACACAGTAACCTCAGCAGTGCTCAAAAGCCATTCAGTCTACCGAAACCAGATTGAATCCTGCTGTAACTCCTGCAGCTCAGCGGGTGAATTTGCCCTCTGAAATCTCCAAGGCAATTCAGCAAATCTTATTTGCAGAAGGGATCAGATGAGAAATTGTTGCTGTTTTGTTTAATCTCATTCAGTTTTCCAGTTGAGATGGGACTGTTTATCCCCTGTTCTGCAGCAGAATTTTCAGTGCACTGTGTAGTTCAGACATGTGAAGGTCACACCCACCCCACCTCAGCATTTTTTACCTCCGGAAAGAATTTCTCAAAAAAGGCACAATTGTTATTGCTACTTATATTTATGCCTTGAAAGAGCTGCCATTATATAGTAAATTACAGGGTTTATACATGGGTTTGGGACCTTGAACAAAAATAGAGTTTTCTTAATCCTGTTTCTCAGAGGCAAAGATTAAGTGTAGATGATCCACTTAGAGAAAAATGGAAAGAGTGTCTGGATTTGATCCTAGCCTGACAGGAGAGGTAAGCTAAGGATGGAGCTGTTCACTCTTAAAGGCAACCCAGGGATTCTCCTGGAAAACATCATGTCTATTGATGAATTCTGTAGAAATCCTCAACATATGAAAATATATAGCACACACAACATTCACAGAGATATAAATGAAGCCAAGCGGAATTCCTAGACATTTCTGGTACTGCTGCACAGAGAAGTCTTTGTGTGTTGTGAATAAAACGTATTTAACCTCTGGCAAAAGCAGTTTGTGAGTACCATACATTTCAGAGTAGACAAAGGCTCTGCAGCATGGCAAAGGGAGAAAATGTGTCATTCCACCCACCGTAACCCCAGATAGTCTCCAATCCCAGATATTCTCCAGGGACTGGGCAGTGCATCTGGACCTTCTGAAGCATCTTTTGCACTGGAGCCTGAAATCTAAAACCCAGCACTGTTTCGATGTCTCAGAGCTCTTGCAAGCTGCTCAGGCTGATGTGAAAGGAACTTCCTAAGCTTAGTCCTAGTACACAGAGGGTTTTGCCATACCTGGCTATAGTGGAAATTATCTACAAAAAATTCTAGCATCTGTCTCAGGGTGCAAATCTGTTTGACATGTAGGAAGAGCCTGGGTGATTGAATGAAGCTTCAAAGATGACAAGTGTGTTTTGAGCCTCAAAGCCAGTTGGATCAGCTGTAGAAAGACAGAAGTAAGTCTTCTGCTCAAAGCATTTGAGAAACCTAAGAGAAAAAGGTTTATTTAATAAAGAGTTGCAATCTCTTAATAAAGAGTTGCAATCTCTTTATTAAGAGATTGCAACTTAAATTCGCACTCCTGTGACAGAAAAGGTGTTGCTTGCTTATAGCTGAGACTGTTAAAGCCTTACTGTCAACAAATGCTGAAATATAGCCTATTTTATTGCCTCTGGAAGTGATCACTGTGGGAAGTCACAGTGATCAGCAATATGTACCTTTCTTCCAGCAGGAAGGGGAAATGCATTTTCTGCTTTGAAAAATCCAAGAGTTGACTTCAAAACAACTTGTTCTGAATCTATTGCTATGCAGCAGTCAGAATTTGTTTACCATATGCTCTTTTAAAAGCCCCAGATGAATTTGCTGAGATTTGCTCTAAAAAATTCTCTATTTCCAAGGAATTTCTAGTAGTGAACACAAGTGGAACAATACAGACAGGCCACGCATGCTGCCAAAATTGTTCCCTCTGTCACCCTTTTGCAAAAGGGCAAAAGAGAGTTTAAATCCATGCCAACCGATCAGCCAGTCCTGGAGTACTTCTGCTCCATACAGCACAGTGTTCTCACCTCCCTTTCTGCTCTGATTTGCTGCTGTTTTCTGCCATGTGTAGAAACAGACCCTTACTAGCTCTTAGGTATTGAGGAATAGATGTATGAGGCAAATTGTAGCAATATGCTGCTTTGATACCTATAACCCTTGAAAAGGGACTTTCTTCCAGGAAATAATATGGTATTCTGTCCTGTGCCCCAGATTTCCCTACTTTAAAAGTCAAGCTAAAACTCTTCAAACAAAATCGAGTTCCTAAATAAACCTTCTCTTTCTTGATGTCACGCCAAGCACGGCTCCTATTCCACAAAGACCACTGCTGACATTCTTTAGTGGGCACTGACATGATTTGAATGTCTTTTAATATGTTTTTCTATTTAATTCTCTTTTTTTCTTCTGCTGAGCTTTGTCAGTGTCTGTGGCTCTGGTCTTGCTTATCTGCATTCAATTTATTTTGTGGTTGTGAGAATTGCAGTAGTTCATGCTGAAGGCTGTGAAGTCTGATAATTAATTACAAATATTCTCAGTGAATTCTTCTGAAAAGAGCTCAGTGCTTGAGGAAGTTGTGAGCAAACAGAACTGGGCCCCAAAATCTCTTCCTGCCTTACTTCTGTATGAAACTCTACCAGGGCAATATTCCCCACCAAGAGGTGCTCTCTTGCTTGTGACTGACTTGTCAAAACACAGAGCTTCATGCACCTGGCTGCTGTTCTCGGCTCCACCAGTGAGCTGCTGGCCAGCTGCTCAACCTGTCCGTGCCTTGTCCTCCTCTGAAAAATGGGGGCAGTGCTGCCAGCTATAATGACATGTCTTTGGAAAGTGCTATGAAAAGAAAAGGAGAGTGGCCAAATGGTTATTTGACAATTACATGGTGAAATATCCCTTAAATGACAGGATAATGTTAACATTTTTCTGGTGTGCTCAGTGTAAAGCTCGATTGACTAGTAGCCAGAGCCCTGCAAGGCAGAACTGCTTCTAAGTACTGCTATTAATTATGTACTATCATTTATTAATAATTGATACTGCTTTTTTAGACAGGCAAAAGGGCTTGGAGCTAGTTAAATGTGCCTAAGAAAACAATCCCTCCATTGAGGGGTTGAAATCGGCAGGAATTGCACTTGGGGATAAGCATGAATGCAGTCCTGCAGTTTGTTGTTGTTTCTGACAGTGAAGCTGTTGTGAGGCAGGAAGGGAGGGAAGGGAAACAACCACAGCTGGAATTTTCCCTTCTGCACACTGCTGCCTCCTTCTCTGTGCCTCGAAGCCAAACTGCAAAGCTCTCTAGAGCTGACACAGTGGCTGCAGACTGAAGTCCTGGGCACAGTACCATCCCCGAGGTTGCCCTGTGAGGCTGAATTTCAACATCTGCTGCAGCAGCAGCTGAGTTGGGATCTCAGCTTTTTCACTTGTGCTCATGTGAGCACTGATTTCTTTTTGACTGACCCTTTTGGGCTGGAGGAGAGCCCAGGCTAAAATCCCATTTGCAAGCACTGTCTTAGTCTCCTAGGGTCTGGATGGAGAGAGCCTGTGTCTCAGACATTGTGGAAGTGGTGCCTCTGGAGCTCGTTGTGGTTTGGCCCCATTTCTACATTGGTTTTAGCAGCCAGCATAATTGCTGAGGGGCTGTGCTACAGAAAAACCTAGATTATAGTAGTAATTTGAAATTTTCATGCTGAGAATAGGAGGTAAATCCAGAGATGTTCCTGTTGTCTCCTTCTACATTAAGAAGCATTAAATAGTATCCAGGGAATCCCACTCAGGCACAGAATTGAACCCCCCACCAGGTGGTTTCTCATGACCTTTTGTTTTGGATGGTGACTTTTAACCATGTGTTGGTTAAACTTCCTTTTAAGTTTAAGTTACCTGTTGACTTTTAAGGAACTTAATGGCTTTGTGAAACTATCAAATGCATGACAACTCTTAAGCCCCTGTTCCTTTTCCTCTGTAAGGTTCAATGATTGTTAACAATGGAAGAGGTCACTGCAGACTTCACTAATCACATATATCAAATATTCAACATCCTTTCTTCCTGGAAGGAACTGACAAGAGTGTCCTTCAAGTTAGATTGGATAAATAATGAGAACATTACTTCTATTTTTCATGAGTCAATATAATAATGTGTCAAAAGATAAATATGTTCTCTATAAAATTTTTATTGCTTGTGCTACAGGGAATTTTTTACTTTACTAATAATAATATTTAACAGATGCATGTGCTATGTTATAATTGCATAAAGTGAGATAAAATAGCAGTGCAGTGGAAACAATGTTTTTCAGGGCTAAAAGAGAACTGCATCACAAGAGCTGAAGTAACAGTATTATAATGAGATGTCTATTAATGCATGTGTCACTACCAGAGGGGGGATTGGAGGAAGGAAACATGTTTTACGAAAGCCAGTTTAAGGCTTACAGAGTCAAGCAGAACCTGAAGAAGTTAGCCTAGATGACAGATGATATTTCTGGTTATATCCTTTCATGGAGATATGGAGGTGGTTTCATGAGTTATCACAGCACTTGTTACTCAGGTGAAAACTCCCACTCTACACAAAAGTATTTTATAATGCCAAAAATGTGGTCCTGCAGCCTTTTTCTTTCATGCTGTAATAACTTCAGCATGTCTGCAACCCTTTCCCTCTGAGAACCACCATCTCTTGAGGATAAGCATCATGATGTATGGTTGTTCACACACCTAAAAATCACAATTGCTGCTATAGTGAAGATGTATTTCTTGTGTTTATCCATCCTAGGTAATGATTTTGGAGGGAGATAGTAGTTAAGACAGAGAACAAAAAAACAATGAGACAAAAAAACAAGATGTGTTTTAAATGATTGTAGCTTTCCAAATTTGGGGTTATAATTGAAATCAGGACTTTTATTTATTTTCTTTTTAAATTTTTTTTTAATTAATAAAAGCCTTGTAGACATTTTGCTCTAATTGGCAGCTGCAAATAACTGTGCAAGAAAAGAGCTTAAACAGAATAGAGATCTGCAATAGGCAGCCAAAACTGTGGGTGGGCCTTGCACATAGCTAAAGAAATGAAGAAAAAAATGGGAAAGTCAGTTCCCTCTGAGGGATTTTCCTCCAAAAAGCTTTTATGAACTGGGAATTCAGCTACCAGCAATTGAGGAGGCAATAATCTGAATGACAAACATACTGCAAAAAAATCTGTGTCTCTACTAGCACAGAATTGCTTTCTTTGTGCTGGATGTTTGAGAGATTGAATTCCCTCTTGCTATTTTTTGGTGGTAGTGGGCTTTGTTCACCTGATGTGCAGAATTTGCAACTAATTTTGGAGTACTAAGGTTCACGTTGGTGCAGTGCCAGTCAGTGCCTGCGTGTGATGGCACCAGCTCTTAGGGCTGTTGGTTCACTGCTGTTGCTGATAAAATCAAACAAATAAAAGGGATCAGCAGAAGACATCCGAAATAGGAAGCTCTTCAGAGAGGCTTTTGATTAGTAATAGTTGGATTATGGTTGCTTCAATTATTACTATGTTTTCACTCTATTAGTTCCTTGTCTATGACAACTATTTTTTAAAAGCAGTCTCTTAGATGTCATATTACATGTCAGAGATTTTAAGACTTGGGAAGGAATAAAGTCCAATAAAACTCCAATTTTATTGCTCAAGGGCTGAGTTTGCAGTTTGATCAGATTAGCATTATATGGGCCTTTCTTTTAAAACACTGACAGGTATGACGGCAGTGGCATATATCACAGCTGGGTTGTATCCCAGAGATCAGGACACATCCTCCAATATTTTTGCAGTGTAGTTTGGACAATTCTTAGGAGTGATCAAATGCTGGAATAGCTTTTTTTAGTGCAATGATTTATGTATGAGTCTCTGACAGATACATAGCTTAAAGCTAGGCTTTTCCTGCACTAGCTGTGCTTCTAAATAAACATTTTGAAGGTGCTGAGTTGCTTAGGGGACCTCCTGCACTTCATGTGAACTGGTGGCATTCAGCTGAACTGACGGCATTAGAGGAATTCTGAAAGCATGTTTGTGTGAGCTTCCCTAGTGCTGATCTTTTCTAACACATAAGGTTTTAAAATCTTGACTCATGTTATTTTTTTCCAAGAGTTAATTGCTTTCTTGTGAAAACCTCAGAACAAAATGTACTCCCTACATTATCCCTGGAGAAAAGCAGAATACACATTTCTTGAAGTGCCTTTCATTTTTTCTTTCTTTATTACTGATGATGTAATTTTGTTCATATTCTTCATTGCTCGCTGATACAGGTGAATGAGAAAGGAGTAATGACCCCTCCTCAAAGTTGTCTTGGAATATCTGGGCACTTAATAAACCCATGAACTGACAATCAGAAGGCACATTTGTGGAGTGGCCTCTATAGCTGTGGGCACAAACCACCCAAGCAGGTGGCTGCCCATGCAGGATAGCTCACCTCCAGAACAGGCTTGTCACAGCTGAGCCCTCCTCCCCTCTTGGGAAGGCTCCATTGGATCATCTGAACTGCAAGATCCTGTCGGGTGATGGTTTAGGCAGAGTGCAGCTGAAATTGGACAATTTGTGACAAAGAGGATGTTCAGGCAGTTGAATAGTGAGGAGAAACCTGTTGGAAATGCTTTTGGACCTGGTTGGTCAATGAGGCCTAATTGGTTAGTGTGTGCTGATGCTCTCTTCCACATGGTAACCACTTCATATAGGGCAAGAGAAGTGGGAAAAGCGCATTTCTGCACTCTGCCTCAAAAGCAGATCTATTGCTTGATCCTAATCAAGGTAGGTTCCCTATACCTTTGGTTGAAAACCTGGGGAAAATTACCTTTCTTAAATTACTTATTATCCTATTGATGCTACTGCTATTACTATGATTAGAGCAGCTCGTGAGTCTGCACGGTCTGGCTGTAGCCACAACTGCTGCTCCAGACAAAGACTATTGCAATTTCAATGTCACCTCATGGGCAGGAAGCCAGCTTGACAATGTTAATTCTCAGAAGTTTGAGTACTCTTTCCATTATATCAGCACACTCAAATGTTAGTAGTGGTTGTAAAATTATGCAGCCTTAAAAAAAAATTCACACACATGCCAGTTCTATTATAGACCCCATCTGTGCATCTACTGGTTCAAAACAGAAAAAAAATTCCCTTGCCTAGCATGTTGATCCACTAATTATTATAAACTACATCTCTCAGTAACATTCTGTTTCAATGGTGTACAGCTGTTTCTGTGTTTCTTTAGCCTTTTTCTGTCTTTTCCCAGTCATCTTTCTCAGTGCTTTGTAGTCAGCAGAAGAATTGATGAAGTCTTTAAAATATGTGATTTGTAGTCTTGGTCAAGAAAAGTGCACTCAGACTTTCAAATTAATTCAGTGGACTTCAGATCAGTATCTAATCATAAAAGCCAAAGAGCACTGAAACATGCCCTCTGCTTTTACTCCCACAAAGCTATGGACTTTTTGTCTTTTCAAGGCCCACAGGGATTTAAATATGCTTCTCAGGCTGTCCTGAGACATGGCAGGATCAGATGGGTATTTCAGTAGCACCACAGCTGGCTTATGGAGCTCAGTCCCTGTTGGGCCAGGTCAGGGTCCTAGCTGCTGCTGTACTCAGTAGCCAGACTTACTCCATCTCTACCCACTTTCCCCTTCTCCCTTCCAGGCTCCCCACTCCGTAGTGCTAACACAGTGCCTGGTAGAATCCTACCCTAAATGGGCTTGGGGAGTCCATAAGCCAATACTCCTTATTTCCCTCCTCCTCCCCAAATTTCCATGCTCCTTTTTTAAGCTGAACTCCTCCTCAAATTGGTTTTACAGTTTGTCCATGCAAAGGGAGATATTGGCAGAGCTGAAGACAAACAGCATGGGGTGAGGAGCAGGGCAGACAGGGGAACTACCTTCAGGGTGTTTTCTCCCAACCAGTGAATGCAGAAGCCAAGGAAATGGAGTCAAGCCAAAAGACTAAATTATGAGGCTCAGGGTTCAACTTTTACTCTGTGAGTATTTCCACTGAAATTGCTGCTGCTGCTCCCAGGAAGGAAGTGTGAGCACTGTTTAACTCCATCAGCCCTCAGCTCCAAGGCAGGCCCATCTGGTGATGGATCTCTTTCAAACATGAAATAAATTTGGATGCATTTATGCTTTACCTAAAAATCATCCGGTACTTCAAGAGCTGTACGTTCAGTTGACTCTGAACCAGGCAGCATTAGAGCTATGTTTATTTTAGTTGTTTGTCTTTGCAAATCAGCTCAGACTGAAGGCAGAGAAAGATCTGCATGAATGATTGCAAACAAAAAACTGCTGATTTGCCCGAACTCTAGTTAATTGAGCATCCACCAACTCTAGGAAAAAAAGATGGAAACTGTGGCCAGAAAAATAATCTTAAAAATAAAGTCCTTGAAACACCAGCAAAGAACCGGCAACACAACTCTGTAGCAATGACCGTCTTTTGGGAATCTTTAGTATTCAGTCAGAATACCAAATTCAGCAGAGCAGGGCATACATGACCCTTGGACCTCACTTCGTTGGCTGAGAGCCACCCAATTGTTGCGCACTATAAACATTGCCTCCTCTTGCCTGGCACTGACAGGTTTTCCCACGGTGGGAAACACCAGCAGCACCAAATGTTTTCTGAGGGTTTCTCAAAGAAAGAAATTGAGTCTGAAAACTGGAGTCCAAGTGGCAAGCCAAGGAAACGCCTCTACAACAAGTCATCCAGAAAAGATAGAAAAGCCTCTGTCTGGGGAGGAAGCTCTTTGCCCTGAGTGTCAAAGAGTATCTCTGAGGAAATGCCTGTGGAGTCTATGAATTTACCCATGGAATCTTTCTCCTGTCATAATATTACAATTTGGACTGCAATTTTATTGCAGTGTACAAACTAAATCAAGATCCAAGTCTCTGTTCCCTGTTGATCTCTTGGCTGTTCACATAAGAGGGATGAGAACATAGAAGCGTCCCCATTTGCACTTCTTGTTTGAAGGCTGTATTGTGCAGTCCAGACAATGGGGAAGATTAGTCTGCTCAAAAGATGTTGTATATTAAAGATAATCTTTGAGCAATGGCTGGTCTTGAGGGAGGGATATGAAGCCTCTGTCAGTGCCTGAGGAAGAGAGAGATGCTTAATGTTTCACTGGAGACTAACCCTCACATTCATCTGCTGGCCCTGATCTCCAGGCTGATGATGCAATACATGTTCCTCTTCAAGTGCTGGAAGAAAAATGCAGTTTTGTGCAGTGATTGTGCTGGGGCTGTAACTACTTCTGAATTTAGTGAAAAAAAAATTGTTAAATTGGTGAGATACTATTTTTCAAACTGTCGCTTTCACTGTTTCAGGTAAGAGTTTGTCCTGTAAAGTGAGGTTTCTGAGTAAACCTGTGCACTTCGGCCTAATGATTCTTTTTTTCCAAGATTGAAAATTCATTTCAGATGCCCCAGGGGCCAGAGAACATTGTCTTTGCTTGTCTTTACGTGTCACAGCTTACAGAAAACTTCCCTATAAATTAAAGACGTGAGAGCAAACATCAAAAGCCATGACTACCATATGTGCCTCAGGAAGAGAACATGAGACATCAGGGGACATCCCTTTGATTTTTTTTCCCAACAGTTTTAAATCACTCCACAGTTTACAATTGCAGGAGTATTCCTGCAATGACTGGAAATACATGAAGATACTTCCTCTACGAAAATAATGATATTTTGTCCCCACCCTTTCAAAGTAGACTCAGATCCTCCCCCCTCCAGCTCCATGAGCCTCTTAGCTGGCTTAGATTTCACAGGGAGCTTTTCTTTCTCCATGTATCTTAAGATATTTCTCTATTTGAACTTCATAGATGTGACCTTCATGGCTTCACCCTCCAGAAAGTGTGTGTAGCAAGTGCTCACCACACCAGGCAGTGATTAGAAATTAGATAGCTTAATCCTCAGCCACAAACCAAATGATGTGTATGAAAAGGAGAGGCATTACACACTCCACAAGACGCCAGTCACTCAGGAAGTACACCACCTTATCTTACACACCATTTTTTTCTACCTCAGGCTTGAATGTTATCACTCACTACATCTTTTTTAAAGCTTACAGGTCATTGCATGAGTCATGCCTTAGTTGAGGCCTCTCTTCTTGAAGAAGGAGGCTGTTTCATCATGGCTGAAGCCAATGCAAATTCAGCTGGTTGTCAGTTGACGCTTGTTCTCACCGCAGTTGGTTCTGTTTTCAGGCAGTGGAGTGGTTCAAGGAACTGATCTGGCTAAAAATGGGCTTGGCAAAAACTAAAAAAATTAATTTTAATCTCCTTGAAGTGGCTTATTTTCTAGTTGTTATACTGCTTATTGCTGGCACAAATTAAAAGGTGGGGAAACAGTCTACTAAGACAGAAAATATGGGTGATTCAGCAACTTGCAATATTCTTAAGGTCAGTTAGACATAGACTGATTCCACATTGGCTGTTGGATAGGGAGTTTTCAAGAGTTGTGGACAAAGTGTTTTTTCTGAATGATGGCAAAGATGGAGTATTCTGTGGGGAAGCAGAATTAAAGGTCCTTATCCTTGCCTTCATCAATGAAAACTGTAGAAATGTTGTGGAGGTCTTCTGAGGAAAGAAAGCTTAGAGTCATAAAATCATAGAATAGTTTGTGTTGGAAGAGACCTTAAAGATCATCTGGGAGGGCCACCTTCCACTAGGCCAGGTTGCTCAAATACCCATTCAGCCTGGCTTTGAACACTTTCAGGGGTGGCGGCATCCTTAACTTCTCTGGGCAACCTGTTCCAGTGTATCAGCACCCTTAAAGTAAAGATTTTCTTCATAATATCCAGTCTAAATCCACCCACTGTCAATGAAAAGTCATCACCCTTGTCCTGTCACTCCATGCCATGGCAAAAAGTCCCTCTCCAGCTCTTTTGCAGGCCTGCTTTGGTACTGGAAGGCTGCTCTGTTTTTTCCCCAGAGCCTTTTCTTCTCCAGGCTGAAAAATCCCAGCTCCCTCAGCCTGTCTCCACTGTTCTGTCCTTAACATGAGAGATGCTCTGTTTGCAAAGTTCAGAGCTGAAATAGCCTGCCTAGGGATGTAAGTTCTGATATTTTGTTCTACTCTGGGAGAGCTGAGACCATTCTACTCACTTTTCCAACTTCCTGAGCAAGCGTGGTTTCCTGGGGAGCTCAAAGCACAGACAGCAGCTTGCTATAAGACAAATAGGCAGGAGAGCAGCTGGGGCTTGCTGATTCAGCTGTAGCAGCTCCAGTGCTTCCTCACATCCTGCTGCTTTGCATCCTCAGTGCTGGTGTCACAGCTTTCAATCATGGCTATGTCACCTCCTGCAGTCATGGAAGGCAAAAGGGGAGGTGAACACACAGAGATGCGGATGCACAGACACACACACAGACACACACAGAGACACAGAGACACACACGTGTACCCCATGCTGTGCACAAGTAGCGCTGCAGCAGCCACAGCAGCAAGTGGATCCTGGCACTCGCACAGCAGCAGTGCCCTTATGGCTCACGCAGCTGCTCTACATCCAAGGAGAGATGTCCCCTGCGCTGCCACGGCAGATGTCAGACACGGCAATTTAGGGGTCAGGGTGCCACAGCAGCCCCAGCCAGGAGGTCATGAAAGAAAAGGCACAAAGCAAGGCCACATCTGTTCTGAAACAAAGGACATCTGTCCCTGGCCTGAGCAGCTTTCTGGCATGATTTCACAAGGACAATGGCTCAGGTTGGCTGATACAAGGCTGGTACTCAATAAAACAAGCCGTAAGGTCTTAGGCTGTCCAAATGTGTGCTGACAGTGAAACGGCACTCTGGAAGGAATGAGGTTTTGTTCTTCCATCTAAGGAAGTGGGTAGCACAAGATGGGGATCATCCTGTGCACTGCCTTTAACCACACATCTGCCCATGTGTTAGGATCTTTTTGCACTGTTCAAAACCTACACTACTACCAGATTATAGACAACAGATGTTCTATTCAAGTAGTTTTGTGTGTGACATACTCATAATAAGAAAAATTCTTTTGCTTCTTTAGAATTTGGGTTCATCCATTCCTTTCTCCAGATTGTTAAATTTTACTTATAATAACAATTTGTTTATTGAGAGGCTGCAAACCACAGATGTGCATCTGCCTCCTGCATGAATGTGAGTCTTACGAGAGAAAATCTTTTAGAAAGGATAAACTTCAATAAAGTGTTTGGGAAAGAAGCTGACCATAGCAAATTCTAATTATTAACTTGCTTAGCATCATTGTTAAACAATATGCTGTACCTCCTTCCCTTCTCTGCTGCTGCCAGTAGTGACTGTAATGCTTTTTAGCTGGGAAGAATCACAGCACAAAATTTTGTAGCTGAGTGTGAGTGTATGTGTGTGATCAGTACAATGCAGTGGAGATTTAGTAGAACAGTACCACAAAACCAGAACAACTTTGGATTGCATTAACAAGATGAGCCTATTTAGTTGTCATATACTGAAAAACAAAATAAAATGACCATTAACATTTTATGGAGCTTGTAAGTTTTTCCTATGCATTCCTTTTTATCTTCAGCCCAAGCTACTGCATGCCTGTCTGGGAGGGTGTGGGCAACAGTCAACAAAATCCTTACTGAGCTGCTGGGCTGCTGCACAAGTACACAAACACATGAGAACTCTGTAATACATTTAGACATTTAAGAAAACCCCAAATCTATGGAAACCTTTTACACAGTACTTCTTAATTATATGCTGGCTCCGCTGTGCTTGCACATGCTTGATAGTGTTAAGGCAGAACAGCATTGAAAAATTTTAGCCTGGTTTATAAAACTCTGAGGTTGGTGTAGTCACTCTCCTGCAGGTAAAAGCCTCTGACTTTGCATCTCTTAGTGATAGTTGTTGAAACTGCTGGCTTTGCCTGGCTGTTAAGGAGCTGATTTTCTTACTGCATCTTTGAAAAAAAAAGAAAATAGACTGTATTCCAGGGAATAAAGACCAGAGATCTGTATCCTTATTCTGCTCATTGAGTGGGAAATACGACTGAGAAAAAAAGGAAAAATTTCAAAACTGTAACATTCTGCTCGATGGTTTGAAACTTTACCCATGCTGCTGTATCTGCTACATCTGCAGTTTTAATAGGGCAGTGTGAGGCCTAAAATTCACACTGGCATTGAGATGAAGTCTGTATATCACAAAATACAGAGGTAAAATAAAGAATATAGAAATTATTCTTGTGTATCCAGATTTTCAAATGTCCAGTAATGGTATGAGGAACAGCAATGAGAAAATAGTTTAAAAAATATCTGATTTTCAACTGCTAACTGAAGATTTTCTTCTACAGAACAATTTGTTTCATACTGCTGTTTGATGGCTTTTGAAAATACAAAGTTTGCCCAGTTCCTGGCCACCTCTGGCAAGAGGCATGACCCCCAGCCAGCACATGCTGAGTACAGGAGAAGGCAGATCTCTCTTCAAGATCAAGTTTTCATCTGAACCCACTATCACTGGCAAAGGATGAACTCCTTGAATGCTTTCACTGTCTCCTGCTTGGGAAGCTGCTCTTGAATCCAATTCAAGGCTCCACAGATGTCAATATGCTCCACCTGCAGATGAGATAAAGGCATCAATTTGGGCAGAACACCATCAGTTTTGTCCTAAAGCAGCTTTTTAAAAGTTTGGGGCCTGGGAAGAAAGTTTAAAACATCTATGGATACTCTTGATGCTTGAGCCACCTTCATCACTATCAGTCTCAATTTTGTTTTGTTCTTCAGTAGTTATAGTGATGAATCAGATCTGGGAACTTACTTGTGTCAAAAATATTCTGATTTAAAACCTGGAGCAAAATTATACCACCTGAGGTTGGTTCAGATATGTCCTGGCACCACTGAAGGAGTGGGGAAGTAGTGGAATTGAATAGCTGTGAAGGGTGCAGGAGCTGATGGAAGTTCACATGAGCACTGCCACTAAAGGAGATGTGCAGAAGTCATGGACTGGGTAAATTGTACATTTAATATCTTAGTGGATTGCCATTAATTAAAAAATGCAGTGATAGGGCTCAAGCTTCTACTACAGACCTGAGCAAATTATTCTACTGGAGTTTTTTCATTCTCCAAATTCCTCAAACACTCCAGTAGTTATATATAGCCAAAGGTTTTGAAAGGCTGCCATTTATGAGGAAAAGGACAGTATTTATCATGTACTGCTACCATGACTGGTACTCAGAGAAACTAATAATACACAAAGTTGAAGAGATGTTGTATTTAGAGGTAACATTTTCTAGGAGGAATCATCATTATCAACTGTTCACTCAAAAAGATGAATATATGTTTGTCAGCAAAATAAGAAAAGCTTTACTTGATTTTTTTGGGGTTTGTACTGTGACTTGGCTACCCTCCGCAGCTATCTGAAACAAAATAAGAGGCATTGTTTATTTACTGGTTTAAAGCCAATTCCTTGCACTGAACTTTCCTAAATCTTGTATTGTGAGGATCAGTACTTTGCAACGTGCATTTTAACCTATTGACCTGTATTTTAGATTGTTGTTTCAAAAATAAGCATCTTAAGTAATCACAATAATGACTGAAAAAATTAAGAAGGTTCATCTCTTGCAAAATGTCATTCCCACTCTTCTTAGTTAGCCTTAGCCCTCAGCCAAGATCTGTATCCAAGTTATATACCACACCCCAAAGAAACACTAAAGTTTTCATAAGAGGAAAGGAATGCTTCGGGATAGCCAGAATAAAAGCTTCCAAAAATATCTTGGCAATTGAGTCATAAACAAAGACATTCTGTAATGGAGGGATAAAAGTCATTGGGATTAGTACCAGATCTTGCATGTTTGTAATTGTTAGGACTTCTCCAATCCTGCAGGGGAGGTGAACAAATGCTCCAGATGTGAACCATGGGCATGCTGCATCCAGAGATGTCCAGGCTTAGCTTTGACCCTGGTCCTTGTTGGTCTCTTCTGTCTCTCCAGGCTCCATAGCCAAATATGTCAGTTCCCTGAATTGCCACTGAGACTGGAAAGACCCTGCTGGCTCCTGTAAAATCCTGTGCCCTAAAATAATCCCACGATGAAGCTGTATGGAGAAGGGATTGTTTATTAATGCTACAAGTAACAAATAGAATCCACTGTTTCTCCACAGGATTTAGCATCTGAGTTTTTTAAACAGCCTCTGGGTTGTCTATTGTGACCAGAGAGGTCTCCTTCACATTGGATGAAGAAATTTGCAGTTCTATTGCTCATTTCTTGACATTTTTTTGATAACACATTGAGTGGAAAAATCTAAAAATAGACACTGGAAATGCTTAAATAAAACCTGGCAACTTAAAAAATTTGAGTGCACTGTCACCCTGCCCTAAATCCTTTATCACTTACAGTTGCAGATGGATGGTAGTCAAAAACATGCTATTGTTGTTTTCATGCTTTGCCTTTAATAGATCTTTCTCTCTGCGTTTTATTCTTTGGAAACTTTCCTGATGGATATGACAGAAATTTGAAAGCTGTAGGTTGTATTTTTTTATTTACCTACTTACTTTGCCATTAACATCCAGGAATGATAGTTTGCTCTCTTCTGAGAAGTTGCTCATTGTGTAACATTAATTATCCATTGTTGTAGAGACTGCAAACCTCTAGTGGCACAGTGGGCCCTGTGGTAAATGGTAGAGAAGCCTCATCATAGTATACATTAGCAATATTTTAGTTAAGAACTTGTCAGCCTCCATTAAACCCCCCCATTATTCAGGATTTCTGAGCAACCTATAAATATTTGCTCTGGTACAAAAGAGCTCGGCTGAAGAGCTCCTATTTTTAGCTGGAGGTTAAGTTTGGTTTGTTTGTTGTTTTCGTTTTCATCTCCTTTTAAACAGATGCTGTCAAGGTTAATGGAAGTGTAATTTGACGTCTCTTTTTAATGCTGTGCCTGTTTGCCCTGCATGTGTATTTCCGTATATGTGACCATTCCCCCAGCAAATGTGTCACAACAAGTCACTGCAAAAGGTGGAAACAGGACAATAAAATTAATTGGCAGCTTGTACAAGACTGAATTCAGTAGTAGTCAGGTGCAGTCTGTCTTGTGTCACAAGGTTTTGAACCTTTGTTTAAAAAAAAAGGTCCTGTAATTAATCCTCAATGCCTCTCTTAGGGCTTAATCATGCGATGGGCTGTGCCTCCACTGCCCTAAATGCTCAGTGAATGGTGTCATCATCTCCTGCCCTGACCCAGCAAGGCACTTCAGCATGTGGATAGCTCTTGTGACACATAGGTCTGACGGGTTTGTCTTTTAGTTAATGGTATAGAAGTTCTTCTAGTGAGCGCAGTGGTGGGGTTTTCTTCCTGACTGTCCAAAGTGCAGCAGGCCTCCTAATGGAAACAGTCAGAATTATCATCAATCATGGTGAACCTAACTGAACTCTGCTGGCCTTGTGAGGGGATTGGGGAAATTACTTTGAAGGCCAAAACTCCTCTGGTGAAGAATACTGCACGTTTTGATTGGTTTTTATTGGGGTTCATCTGCATAGCTAGGATTGTGTAGCTACAGAAAAACACAAGGAAGGGAATGCGTGTTTGGGCCTTGCTCATGAGTCTCTAAATTAGGAAACAGATTAAAGGGCAGGCTTTTAGGTGTCAAGCTTTGCATTGTCCACGTTGCATTCTACAGTATTTTACAAATACCTATTAAATCTTGTATTAAAAAAAACATTGCTCAAGTTTTGCCTTTCAGATATGAGAATACTTCAAATTAAGGTCACAGTTCATTCTAAATTTGGCATATAGAGTAGAATAAAATCTTTGTTGACTCTTACGATTTCAGTGCACATGGCACACCAGGAAGATGTCTGGGGTCCTGGGTTGCCCTCAGGGGGTTCCAGTTTTCCCTGGCTGCCTCAGCACAGTTCTGGGTTGTCCTCAAGAGTTCAGTTACTTCCAGTTGCCCCTAGATGCTCCTAGAGGTGCTCCAAGAGTTCTCAGTTACCCACAGTTTCCCCCCCAACAGGGTTCTTGGTTGCCCTTAGGGTTTTCAGTTGCCCCGAGCATAGTTCTGGATTGTTACCATGCTGCAACATGGAAAAGTCTGACTTTGTTTAAGGAAATTTTTCTGCTGTGGCAGTGGACAAACACAGGAATGCATTCTTAGAGAAGCTGTACCCTCTCTGCCCTTGGCGGTCTTCAAACCACAGCTGCACAAACCCCTGAGCAACCTGCTTAACTGCATCTGCCTTGAGCAGGAGGTTGGACTGGAGGACTCTTGAAGTCCTTTTCCAACTGGAATCACTGCATGCTGATTTTGAAGAAAAGAAGTTATGATGTTTATTTCAGTAATTTAATGGGACACCCTAGATCTTGTGATTGGAGTTAAAAATAGAGTTTGGAGTTTTCCCAACCTCCAACAATCACATCTGTGTTTCCGAGCAGTTGCTTTCTTGGTATTATTTTAGATGGTGCCTGGTTGTGAGAGGTAATTGCAGTGACACAGCAGAAAACTACAGAGATTGTCACGCGTAGAAAGCATTCTGTGATTGCAACTTAGGTCATGGCCAAACTTGACCTTAGAAAAATCTTCTTTTAAGTTCTTCTACCCTTGTTATTCCAAAGGACCCAGTTCATTACAGTCGTGTTGGAGTTCTGCAACACCACTGTTAACTGTGAAATTGTATCAGTGTATTTAACTGGAGCACAGGATAAGTGTAGTGAGCCCAGAAAATGCCAGACACTTGCAAAATAGCACGCTATTAAAACCATATGTATAGCAGCTTTTCAGTGACAATTTGATTTGACTTCATAATTTTGTTTAAAGGACGTGGGCTGGGTTTGTATCATTTTATTGAAGGTGCCTGGGAATGGTCCCAGCCAGTGAGGCCAGCTGGCGTGGAACAGCCTGCATCTACACTGGTGGATTGGCTTGGCCTGTGCTAGGTGCCTGCAAGCAAATTGCTGCTTGGGTGTGGTTTCTGGCAGAATCCCGCTACCAAAACAGGTCCAGAAGCTGCTTGGGAAAGTTGGAGCAGGCTACATTCATGCCAAGGAACGCTCTCACAGTTTATTAGCATAGGTAACAGTGTTGGAGCACATAGGCTCATTGTGGGCATGCTTGAATTTACTTTATACTCAAAGGTAGGTGAGCTTTTGTGCTGCAAAAAATTTGTATATTTCAGATAGCTCCAAAGGAAAAGATCTGGAAACAAACATTTCTTGTTGCCATTGCTGTATGAACCAAACTAAGCATGAACCACAGACCATAGAAAGGCTGAAAAGTACAAAAGTAAAACCCGTGGATGTCGTTCATCTTTGCAGTGTGTGAGTAGGGCAGTAACATATGTGTACATAAATCTAACCTACAAATTATGTACAGTGGGAATTAACCTGATCCAATGAGGACAATAACTATTCTTAAGGACTGCAGAACAGGAAATGCTGAAGTGAAGCAAATGCTTGAGTTAGCCATAGGCATTTTTCTGTTCTCAACTTTATTTCTGTTACAAATAAGGAAGAATTCCCTCTGTTTCCCGATGGCTTCAAAAAACAGCCTACAGAGAAGATCTGGCCAACAGTCAGAGGATGTTTCTGATACTGTGGTGTAAAGAACAAAAATCGGATGATGGTGGAAATCTCTTGGCTTTCCCTTCTTCCATCTTGGAGAATACGTCCGTGCAAAACAGAATGTCGTCAGGAGATGAGAAACTTTTATCCTGGAAGGACTCCTAATATGGCCGATTGATAATATCTGCTGTGGTTGCATTGTGCTACCTTCCGAACTGAAGGAATCCTTCCTGGGGCTGTGGAAACAAAGTCACTGAAATGATTGCAAATTAGAGCCATTTTGCTTTTCCTTATGAGGTTATTTCTACATCTGGGCTGAGAAAATATGCCCATGTTCTTTCATGAGCTGTCTTTGAGAGCTTTTGCGCGTGTCCAAGGGTGCTCATTGGGAAGGACTGCACAAACTTTGCTCCAGGGAAACACTCTGTGGCCAGAAGGCTACAGAAAATAGTTTCGGCTGCTTGCAGGGGTTGCATCAGGGCTGATGTAGGATGCAAACACTGGGGCTGCAAGGATGTACAGCCTGATGTTTGGCAGGCCACACGCCATACTCTGCTCCTGCCTAAAGAAGGCAAATTCTATGGACTTGCAAAGGATGATTGGTTTTAAAATATGAAAATAACTCCTCTGAAGCTGTTTTTCTGTCTGCTGAAATCAGTGCATAGGTTTTCACTTGAGATTTCCATCTTTGCCCCAAACCCTTAATCCCAGGTTCAGGGTCAGAAGCAATGTTGCCACGACACAATGGAAATCCCAGGAACCTTACAATTTATTTTCTATCAACCTCTTTTTGAGATTGGTATCAAATTATGATACAGTTATACAGGATATAACTTGGACAGAAGAACCAAATAGTGCTGTTATGAAAGTCTTTTTCCATAGACATAAAGAGTAATTTTAGTTACAATGTATGCTATAAATCTTCTTGTGGTTTTCTCTACAGGTTTTAAGCTGGTCATAAAAAGTGATTCTTTTTCTCTCTGTTTTGAAGTAGTTAATTTTAATTTCAATACCTCATATAATTGTGACCACTGTCTTTGCAGAATGGTGAATTGAAGCTGCCAGATGCAGAAAAGGGCAGTGAGAAAGATCAGCAGAACAGGGATCCTGCTTTACAGTAAGAACTTTAAGGGAATTATTTGTTTAACCTTGCAAAACAAAAGCAGAAATGGGATATATTTGCTGTCTGGAAATGTATCAGGTGGGTAAATACCAAAGAGGAGAAAAGGAGCCATGGACGCCTTAGAATACAAATGACCAGGAATAAATTTAAGCTAGAAATTACCAAATGAGTTTTAGGCATTTGAACAGTAGCTGCACAAGTGGGATTCGTGACTGCATTTAAGATGGATCTTGCTGAGGTGATGAATGGGAAAGGGTGATGTGAGCAAGTGTATTACCAGTGGCCTGGACTGGATGTCCTGGTAGGTGGCAGTGAGGCAGACATTCAGCAGATTTCTTTCTTCTTCATCTGGAGTTTCTCTTCCTAATTTTAAATTCTCTTTTGAGATGGATTGCAACATTTCCTGGTTTGAATGTTTGCCCTAGGGAAAATATCCTAATACTTCTAGAGATGGGCCTGATATGCTTTGAGTACAGCACATACCTGCTCCAGGGCAAGAAAAGCAGCAAGGACAAGCTGGGAAGGATTTTTTTTGGCCGTGGCCCAGCTCAGTCATCCCAATGAAGTCAGATCCAGGACCTGCATCCTATAAGGATTTTTGGGAGAGAGAAACACACAAAACTTTTCAGTTCATATTGCTTGTGTTAGATTTTCAGGAGCAGAGATCTGCTCTTCTAAGGTGGTGGGTGCAATTGTAAAGGAGAACAGATTTCTTTAGAATGTAAAGAGCTCATGGATATTTGAGCAGGTACTCCTACCTGTTCTAATGCTGGTATTTCCCTGCCAGGTTTTCAGCAAGCATAATTGCTAGAGACAATGACATCTTCATGAGAGCAGCTTTTCTGAAAACTTCCACACAAACGAAGTCTGGGATGGCTTTTCCCCCTCAGATTAAGCCAGACTGGTGAATTTCCAACCTCATATGAGGCCAAGGCAGATTATTTTGTGTTGTGGAAGTAAAACAGAGCTAAAAGAGTAGGTTGACATAGGCTGAAAGAAATGAAAATAAAAGAGATAGTACACTGGAGAGTTAGGCAGCCCTAAAAGCCTGAAGAATGGGATCTGGTAAGTCACAGTCCAATTCCATTTGATTTTCCCAGAAGCTGTGAGAAGAAATTATCCTCCTAGAGCAGAGTCAATGTGCATTGAAGTGGATGAGAAAATTGGCTTGATCACATCCAGAGGGTATCAGTGCCAAAGTTTGGCAGAAAAACTAACTTAGAGGAAGAAAAGAGTAGTGCCTTTCTGTAGAGAATGGAGCTTGCCTAACTCACTAGTAATGACCAAGCCACGAGCAGCTGAGGCACTAGAGACCTGTGTGACAGATACCCTGAGCTATGCAGGGCTGGAAGAGAAAGAAATACCTTAGAACACTCAAGGGCAAAATTAATGAAAAAGAGCCCTCAGTGGTAAATGAACCCAAATTGTAGAGAATTTTTACTTTTTTTTCTTGCTTCTTTTTTATTTTGATATACATTTTTTCTTTTAACCATTTCAAGGAGAGCTCTTTGCTAGCAGACATTTGTTAGAGACACTCTGACTTCGATCCCATTTTGTTCCAGAACCCGTAGCAATGGGCAACAGAGCTGCAATCATGGATGAGTAAACAATCTCCAGGGTGACTTGAAGGTATTCAAAAGGAAATTTGCACCTCAGGCACAGCCCTCCACATGTAGAGGTGCTTTGCACAGCATGCTCCCACTGTGACCATTATGCTGTGCAAATACAGGCCTGCCAGTATTTGAACTGTTTTCTTGGTTGCACATATCATAAATGTGCTATGGCCCAGCTAATCTAATTTGGCAACAGACGCTGGTAAGAGAATAGAAATTCAGAAGAGGTTGTGTGAGACATCCAGAGATGAATTCTCCAGAAGATACAGTGATCAGATGAAACCACAGTGCCCCAAAAAACCACGACTGGCTCTGCATGTAACATCACCAATAAAACTTTCATGTTGTAAATGAATTGGAGGTTGGTTGTGGCATGGGACAGCTCAGAGCCCCCAGCTTGCCCCAAATATATAGTAACTACACGTCTGTGCTCATATCTGCTGTGTCAATAGAGTCAGTCAAGTAGAGTGGGAAATAGGCAGGCTAAAGCTCTCCCACAGGACTTAATGATTCTTGGCTTGGAGTGCAGCTTCCTATGTGGTTGGTGAGAAATTTGACCCTGAATTCCACTTCTCTCCTTGTTTGTTTGCTTCCTTGCGATGTTATTCCCATACTTTCTTATAATGTGTCAACACTCCATGATACCTCTTCCTGCCCCGATGCTTAGATAACACAGTTTTGTGTGTAGTTCATCCAATCCAACTAACCTTTTCAGTTGAATATACATTATATGACAGATAAGAAAATGCAGCCCTTTCATTCTACTCCTGTTTTTAGTGCAGACTTCTTGGCCATGTTGGCATTAATATCTATTCTTGCCCTTGTCTTTTTGTCTTTTAAAAATAGAGATAAAATGGACAAAATTTCTACTTCACAGGATTTGGGATTGTTTGAAGGGTAATTAATTAATATTTGTTAAGTATTAGTGGGAAGATGCATGGGGATTATTCTGTTCCAAGTGAGGCATTTGGATGAATACCTACAACAGCCCAACACGATGCAATCTGAGGAACTTTGTTCCTCTGACTTGCATTCAGTCAAACCATCTTAGAATCCTCTCATCCCAACATCCCAAGTATAAGGCTTTGAAGAATATATGAAACTGGTGACATAAGCTTGGCTCACTGTAGGAAGCAAAGCATGCATTGCTAACTCCTGCTAAATAATGACTTTTCAGATGATGACTTTTCTTTTTGTAAAGAGCAGATTCCCTTATGGAAAATTAAGAAAAGAACCAACAAAACACCAAGGTAACGGATCTCATTACAGAACTCTCAGATTCTGTTTGTATTGCTCTTGGGTCCGTCCTGCTTCCAATTATTTATGGAAGCTGTCACATGGTGGAGCTGGAATGATTCAGGAGTTTGTTAAGCGAAGAGAAACAGGAAAAGAAGGGCCTGGCTGTTCAGGCAAATGACATCAGTGCTTCGGCATCTCGTTCCAGGCCTCGGAAAATGCCGTGTCTCCGTGAGCAGGATTGCAGAGTGATGCTCCGAGGCAGGAGTGGTTTCTGGGCCAGCACAGAAAATAACACTAGACAGAGTCTCTTAAGATTTATGGGTAACAACAAGTGAAGGGGAGATACGGGTGTGTAAATTGTAGCAAGGAAAACAGCTTATAGTAGCGAAAAAAAAAATTCATCCAAAAGGGTGATTGTGCATTTGCAGAAAGTACAGAAACTGTAAGGAGTGTCTAATCTTCTTCACATGTCTTAGTTGACTGCCAGCACAGGTTTGCTTGGCTGGATTTTCTTTTTTTTTCCCTTCTTAAGAACAGGAATTATACCTGTGTGATAATTCCTGTGAACTCTGCAACCACAAAGCTAGCAAAGAATTTATCTGTTTCCTGGGATAACGGTGGGAAGCTGCAACCCAATATGCTTTAGCCACAAGTTCTTGAGACTGTGGTTCTGGTACCTCGTGAGAGATTACCTGGAAAATCTTGAGATGCTAAAGGCAGCAGGTTTGCATTGACATATTTCCCTTTCAAAGTGAGGCTTTGCCTTAAAGACCACTCAGCACAGAGCTGATAGGAGTCTCTGAAATCCTGCACACTTCTACAGCTCAGGAGGCAGTGCCAAGGACAATGGTTGTCCCTTCAGGCACTAAAATACAAGAATAAAATAAAAACCAGTGGCAGTGCCTGGCAAGAAGCATATCCCGATGTAAAAGGGGTGGAAGTACACCAGTGAGAAAAAAAAATCAAGCATGTGCTGATTTCAAAATTGTTTTTTAAACTTGATTTGTACTTTAAACTTGATTTGTTATTCCTGTCCATTGTGTCCTCTTTTAAAGAATGTACATACTTAATGTTAGTAATGACATTTTACTGACATAATATAGTGATCTGAAAAGGCTTACCACCTTATGGCAAGCTGGTAAAAAAAAAAATTCTACATTAATAGGCTTGAAATGTAGAAAATCATTAACAGAATCACATTGATGCTGTTTGCCGCATTGTGGCCCTCTTGCTGAAAGGACCAGAAAAGCCCAGCTGTAACCTCTGCAGCGTGACCCTGGTGTTCAGCTCCAGCCTAGAGACAGGGAAGCCAAAGCACAGACATTGTGCCAGTGCTGAGCAGAGGGTTGTGTGCTCCCAGGGCTGCTGCCACCATGTCTGCTGTAATAATGCCTGTCCCTCTTCCAGCCTCTCTGTAATGCGCCGGAGAAATGTGGTGTAGGAAAAGCTACAAAAAAGGAGGTGTAGGCAGTTAGGCTGCTCCTCTGGCATGTGATTTTTCCCTGACTGTACTCATTTGCAATAGGCACAAGCAGTGCTGGAAGTGAAGCAGCAGCAGCAGGGCCAGGCAGGTCAGTGCACAATGTCACCGGCAGAGCCCTGGGACTGAGCCAGCTGGAAGGCGAGAGGGTGGAAACAGGCAGTGACAATCATAGCACGGGTGAAAAAAGCTCAGCAGCAGGAAGGTGCCAGCATCCCAGCCTGCTGGGAGATGCATGTTTTGGGGTGAGGCTGTGACAGCTGGTGGATGGCACGCAGCAGCCATGGTTTGCAAAAGTGAGCTTCCCTGGCAGCTGTGGTGGGCAGCAGGGCTCTGGTTATTTTCTGCAAAAGGTGCTTTAGGAAGCTGGTTGTTGCTGAGCACCTTCTGCAAGTGCTCTCACAGAAGGAAACCACAATGGGGAAGTCACTGTTTTCTCCCTGTGCCTCCCACAGTTCCCTCACAGACCAACAGTGGTTTACAGAGGAGCTTTTTGCCAGATAGCAGCCCCTCTGCTGTATTCAAATCCACTGCCAAGGGACCCTCTCTGCTCAGTGCCAGCCAGCAACCCCAGACAGTGCATTTCCTTTTTTCACCTTCAAGATGTGATTCAGCAAGAGAAAATGTGTGGCACAAAGAGGATAAAGAATGTCATCTCTTTTGGAGGAGAGGTGACAATCCCAATGAATCCCTTTCCTGCTAGTAGCTCTAGTGCCACCGCAGCAGGCATGGCAAAGGAATGAAAATAAACTCATGAGGCATGGGAGGAACTCTCAGGAATGAGAGTTTGAACTGTTTAAAGCCAGCTTAATTAAAGCCTTATATTGTGGCACTCTAGACACATGTTCAGATTACAACAGTAGTGTTGGTGTAAGTCTAAGGCTGAGAAGGGAAATGCTGCAACAGTGGAGGGCTTTATGGATGGGTGGGAAGTTGTATTTTCCCTTGGGAGTCCAGGGAGTTAGCAGTGGGAACTAGTGAGCGCTGTCATTGTAGCAGCAGCGAGTCAGAAACCCCTAGACCTTATGTGGGTTAGTCATGTCAAGTCACAAGATGTGACATTGACTGGTGACTCCAGAATACACTGCAAATTGCTTATTTTCATATGCTGAAAGCACAAATAGAAGCCATTAATTTCCCTTTTTCTTGGTAAAATAAACAGAGAAAACAAAACTGTTTTGACTGGATAAAATATTTTGGCAACAAACATGTTTTGTTAAGGCATTTACATTTCTTCAAAACTCTTTTAATTCCTTGTTTAAATTATATTCAGACAATTTTCAAAATACAAAAAACCTGTACATTTGAGGATGTAAACATAATTGTTTTGGCTACCCTAGTTTTTCCTTTGTTGGTTTTAACTTAAACTGTCCTATGATCTTGTTCCAAATTTGTAGGTCACCTTCTCCTTCCACAAAAGTTCATTTTCAGTGAAGTTTAATAGTATATTGTTTTACAGTATATTGTTTTACATCCATTTATCTTAATATATTTTGGCTATTTCACCCCTGAAGCATGCCCACATCCAGCGTGATCAAGCAGCATTGTTATTCCCTTACTTTAGTCACTCTTTCCCAAATAAGAATTCAGATTGCTATACATGTCTTTCTGCATAATTTATCTTTAACACAATCATCCATTCTGAAATTCTCAGGAACACCTGTCTTGCTTATTAATTTTAAAAGTTTGACACTTTGCCTACAAGTGTCCACAGTCCCGGGCCTTTTTTTTTCTCCATGAAGCATAGTAAATAAGGCTATTTCTAATGAAGTCTGTGAGCTGGCACTGATGCCAAATTTGGATCTGTCTGCAAAATCTGTTTCAAAGGAAGGACCTCAAAAGAAAAGTTATGGCAATTATTGTTACTATGAAATTCATGTGAATGCTTTCTTCTTACATGAATTGAAGGTCCAACCTGTATTTAAGACCATGGGATGGTGTTGATTCTGGACATTTTGAGTGTTACATGTTACAGCTTTAAGGGTTTTATCTAACAGTACTTTGTAGGGAGAGCCATAACTACAGGGAGGAAAAAGAGAATATAGTTATTTTGCATTTGAATCCTGCCATCCAAAAGGAATGAGATTTTGCCTTGAATGCAGACATTATTGGAGGAAGTCTGCTCTGGGTTAAAAGAATAAAATGTCTTAAGAAAACTGAAGAATATGTAGAAGTTTCTTGTCTACTACAGTATGAAAGAGAAAGATGGAAAATTAATAGTTCCTGTGTTTTCAGCTAGGGTCCTAATTTAAATGGTTGATCTAGTGAAGGTAAAGTTGCAATGGGAGAACAATTGCAATTACCATTAGAATACAGAGTTTTCACACAAGGCCAATTAGAGATGTCTCACAGCACCACAGCTATTTTTAATTAGCCATGTATGTGGGAGAGATAAAAAAATCTTCTATTTAGGTACAGTCTGGCAAGAAAAATTTAAGAAACATTAGCTACTTGGCCTTCAAGCCAGATGAGTTATTTTGATCCTTTCTATCAGACAGCAGTAGGCTGTAATGAATTTCCTCTGGTCTGGGTTTTTACTTTGTAAAGGCATTATTGATTTTTTTCTTGGTGTCAGCTGTTGGTAGCTTCATTTTCATCCCTACACATCCAAATGATTTAGTCATCCTCTATGTTCCTGAAAAGATCATATTTGCTTCTGATGGATGATGTGCAGCATCTGGTTGAACCTGGAGGGTGGATGACCAGCCCCAAACACCCCAGACAAAAGATTCTTCTCTCTAATGAAAATGCCCATGCGAGAACCTGGGGTAATTTTGTGTGGACAATCACTCAGAGGTATTTTCCTTTCTCATTTCATTGGTTCTTGCTGCTTCTGCAACCTGATCCCAGGAATATTCAGAGGGCAATTTAATTGCCTTGCATGCCTATGCTGTAATGCTGTCAAAAGACACAATTAGAGCCATGAATTAAAATTATAGAGTAATATGGGTGCCTAAATAGCTTTACCTGAAACAGTGGCCATTTAATGGTCTAGATGCAGATCTGGCCATAACCTTTCATCTTTCTTGACCAGCTTGAATTTATATATTCATTGATTTTGAACTACATGAATATAGAGAAACAGATGTTAAGAACGTTTGAAGTCTTGTTATAGGACAATTCCCAAGAAGTGAAAAGATGAATGCAATAAAATAATACTCCAGCCATTCTACTTGCAAAGTATTCCATAAACACTAGCTTGTTCTCCAAACACTTTGGTCAATTAGAGAAACTTCATCCACAGTTTACAAAAGAGGGATTTGGAAAGCAATAAGCTGGAAATTTCAGTAAAGCTCCCACACACTTTCCTTGGCTCAATACAACTTAATTTCCTTCCAGGCACCAAAATGTTTGGTGCTTCCTATAAAAACTACATAGTAGGCCTTTTGAACCCATAAAACTGGTGTCTCCTATGCAACCTTGACGATTGTAACAATATTGACCTTTTATCAGGTGCTTGGCAGCTGCTTAAGAAATTATTCTTCACCAGGTGGTGGTGCTTGACAGGCTCTCTGCAAAGAAGAAATCTGTCACATTTGCCATGTTGAAGATTCCCCCAAATCTTTTGCCAGATGCAGAAATAACCTCCACATGGACAGAGGCTTCATAGGTTGACTCTCCATCCCTTCTTGCCCAGAAATTCTTGCCCAATTCCCAGCACAGATCTTACTTTCCCTTGCATGCACTGGTATCCTTCAGCCTGTAACCACGAGCCTGTTGTCAAATGAAAATGCATTTGATTGAAGTTACTGACATGCTTAGAGTTGGATTTTTCTTGTGAGTCAGCTTTATCTGACCCCTAGAAATGTGTGATTTTTACAAATGAAGCCAACCGCCTGTGGTAGGCCTATATGGGAAAGTAGACACCCAGATTAATTTTGCCAGATATGTTCAGGACCAGAGCAAAGTTATGTGACTGCCTCTTTTGGTCTGGCCCATGTGCCATATGGAAAATAGCTAATGTGGATCTGGGAAAATACCTGGAACTTTCTAAGCATTCATGGAAAGTACTTTTCCCAGGGAAATAAAATATATTCTGACAGCTTCAGGTTTTACAGATATTGTTGGTTTTTGTTATTGATTTCCTGATAAAATTACTCCTTCCAAGGCATACAGTACCTTTGTCATTGCCATTACCAGGGTCTGCATCATTGCCCCCGGTGGCCTTTTTTTGGGGCTTCAGACGTGCTTAAAGCAGCAGGGTGCTTTGAAAAGGATCTGAGCCTTTTTATCTGAAACCAAAGCCAAATCATATTGCCTGGTTCTTGTACTTCACAAAGCCCTGCACTTTGTGTGTCCCCACCCATGGTTCCATCCCATTCCCTGTTGCCTGCCCTTGATTGGGGTGTTCCTCTTCAGCAGCAGCCTGCATATCTCTGGGACAGACCCTTTGCAAAGAACCTCTGTTCTAGCAGGGGTTTCAAACAAAAGGCTTTAAGGGAGTCTGGCCTTCCTTCCAATGGAAAACTGTGTGCAGTTCTCCAGCATTTCATAGCATTGTTGTGAATCTTGAGGAATGTTGAGGAATCATTCCGTCTTATTTCTTGCTCCTTATACACGACCCACAGTAGAAAACCTGTGAAACTGCAACTCTTTTGAAAGCAGTGCCTCTGAAAGTGAGGACCAAATACTTCCACAAAGGTAGCAAATTTTTTGTAGTCAGAGATTTTCAATGAGATTCTTTCTCAAAACAGTTTTAAGATTCTTTTACTACAAATCTCATGTCATGGTTGTATTTTGATGACTGTTTTTTAGTCTACAATCAGTTTGATAAAAGAGCCATACTTTATGCTGCAGACCACTCCTAACATTACTGAGGAGTTCATGTTCTATTGAATAACCTTATTGCCTGAGTGACTGTGTTATTTCTCATTTGCCTCATTTTTCCTTTGATCTAGACACATACAGGCATGTCCTCCAAGGGGCCTTAGGAGATGACAGGGATATTTGAAGATACTTAAAGGATATACAAAAATAAATTGCATTTCCTTCCCAAATAGTTTCAGCTCCAAGGTAAATACTTTGTATCATTACCAGCTGGCTCGCTATTTGAAACAAACTGGATTTGGTGGATCATTGGGCAATCAGCAACAATTTATCTGAAGTACTGTCTGAACCCTCCTGCACCTAATCAGCTCTTAGCTGCCTCAACTCTAGAAGAATGAAGAGGTGAATCCCTTGGGAAAAAAATAAAATGCAGATTGCCGAGTTTGATAGTGCTGACATTGAACGGGGGCCCAGGCTCAGATTTTACAGGTTATTGTGTGTCCTCTCACTATTTGCATATTCTGCATGTTATGGAGGTCTGAAATTCACCTCAGGCTGTGACTTTACTGAAATCCCCTTGCACATCATTGACACTTTGCTTCACAGACCTAAGTTACTCTTGGAAATTACTTTTACTGCTCTCAGTGCCATGGAAATATCATGTAACTACCTTTAAAATTTTGAACTGTGATGCTTTTCTCTGGTTTTTTGCTCAGCCTTCCCTCCTGTAACTGGATCCCCTGAACTTAATTAAGTTCTCTGTGTAAGTTATGAAGCTACCTCAAAGTTTGTATTAGGCTCACAAATAGCAGCTGGAGTAGGTAACATTTACTGATGACTCCTTTCTGCCAGAGGGAAAGATGTGTTTACTACACCCTGAGAAGGCAGCTGAAGCCCCTCCAGGAAGTAATGTCACTCACCAAACTTGGCTCCCCTGCCTCTCCCAAGCAATTCCTGTGGTTACCTGTGCAGGCTCTCTCACTGTGTGCTTGCTTTGATGCAAAGAGACAGTGATAATTGCAGCATTATGAAATACTCAAAAGATTGGCTTGGCTGAAGGACATAAATCCAGGAGTGGAAATGCTGAGATGATGAATGAATTCACAGACCAAAGGATTCCCATGTTGATGTGGTAGCAATAAAACTTAACTCCAAGCCCTGCAATCTCAAGTGAAAGGAAACCCTGGCAGTCTTCCATGAATGATGTGTTCAGACCTTGTTGTTTTCCCTTTGCTTTGTGATCAGTGTAGAGGATGGAGACTGGGGCTAACCCTGTTCCACATGAGTCAAAACAAGAGCTTGCATGGTGCCTAAACCAGTGAGATCATAGAAGGGCACAGGAGAAGCTTGGGGTTATTATTTCACCCAGCTGGCAGATGCCATAAAGATCACACGATACAATTATCTCAGCCTCCAGGAAAGAAACAGACACTTTGACTCCCCGCTCTTGACTGTGTAAAAGTAACACTGGAGACAGTCTTCTCTAATTTATTTTTTTTTAATTCCTAAAAATTATGGTGTGAGTTCTGCATCCTGATGAAACTTCTGGACTAATTATTTCACACTGAGTTACTAAAGTCAATTGAAAACTGTGGGCAGAGAAAAGTACCTAGAGAACAGAAGATGTTCTTCTTGGGAGCTGCTTCCCATAGTAGAGCAGAATGGTCATGAAGTTTTCTGCTCACCTGCAAGCCTCAACTGGGACTTGAGGTACTTTGAAACTTGCATGAGGTGCTGATGAGAGACAAAGCAAGCACCAAAAAAAAATCACAGAGAAGATTTTAAGTGATCAGGTTAAAAAAATTGACTGTGCAATGCGTGGGTTTTCCAGCAGCTGTTAGCAGTGTAGCTGACTTCATAGAATCATAGATTGGTTTGAAAGGGACCACAAAGATCATCCAGTTCCATCCCCTCTGCCATGGGCAGAGATACCTTCCACTACACCAGGTTGCTCAGGGCCCCACCCAACCCGGCCTTGAACACTTCCAGGGATGGGACATCCACAACTTCTCTTGGCAACCTGTTACACTGCCTCACCACCCTCACTGTAAAGAATTTCTTACTAATATCTAATCTAAGCTCACTCTTTTTCAGGGTAAAAAGCCACTACCCCTTGTCCTACATGTCCTTGTGAAAAGTCCCTCTCCATCTCTCTTGCAGGCTCCCTTTAGGTACTTCTGGGCAATGTGTAGAGAATTTAAATCCAAATACACCCCCAAATTCTTCCTGGAGTGTATTCTGAAGTCCTTATAAGGTGAAAAAGTTCAGCTTAGGTAATTCAGGAGTCTGTGCTCCCAGTTTTTGTCATAGTTTTCCCTGGTGACTCTTCCAATTACAGGATTGCTGTTGCTACTCTAGCATTGTATTTATCACCATCGTAGGGTGCTCTGTAGACATTGCACTGAATAATATAATGGTAGCCAACAAACTTCTTTCCCCAGAGAGTTTTGAACAAATAAACAAATTGAAAGTTGGAAAAAACATCAGCATATATAAAGATTAAGCCAAGGCAACAGTCTCAAACATAGACCTTTCTCTCCCTTTCTATAGTGCAAACAAGCTATTCACATGTCTTCTGAGAAGATATAGGATACAGTTAATAGCATATTTTGTGTATGAGATAGCAGTTCGTATTAATGAATAATTCAAAGGAAGTGGCTGTGAGAACTTTTTCTTTGCTGGTGTGCTTGATTTAGGAAGCTGTGGGTGGCAGAATGAGAAGCTTCTTTTAGATTTCATTTAATCTGAGAAAAACTTTGGATGCTTTTTTGTACCCTTAAGTAGTAGTCAAAGTATGAATATATACCATTATTTTCCTCCCCTGTGGAAATACTGATCAATCTGTGTTGGGAAAGCAACGTTCAGGCTCTTGCAAACTATTCAGGATCATGGAGTAGTTCTTAGTTTTCCTATGAAGGAAGCATGGGATTTTGCACTTGAATCTGGAGCTGCACAGGAAGGGTCCTCAGAAGTCAAAAACATTCGAAGCGGAGAAACAATAAAAATTGGGGGCTGCCACACTTTCCTTTTCCCCTGTGCAGATCATTCACTATAAAGTGCACAGCTCAAAACCAGTGTGGCTGTAGGAGCTGTGACTACCTAAGACGTCATTGCCAGCCCTACCCTGTGGGGCTCCCTTTGGGCTGAGTCACTACCGAAATTACAGAGGCCTCTGGACTGCCAGGGGAAGCACCGCCCTCCCACAGCCCGCGCAGGCAGAGCAGAAATAAACGTGAGGCTGGAGGGCAGGAGTCAAGGGTGAGAATACTTCCATGGAATAAGAAAGAGTTATGAGAGAAAGCAGAGAGTAATACAAGGAAAGAAAAAATGAAATCAAGGTTTCCCCAGAGTTTAGTTCTCAAGTATCTATTTCTTGATTTTTTTTTTAAATTTTGAAATGTCATGTGAACTTCTTTACACAAGTTTGTATTACCTGAATGTTAACTCTATTGATTTGAATGTGCTTATATAAATCATGGGGACATCAGCAGGCTGGTGTCTGGCTCTCATGGAGGAGTCCACAAGAGAAGAAACACCTCAGCAGACCCAGAGCAAACAATCTGAGGAGGGTGTAATCTTGACTGCCTGATCAGAGGTTCATGACAGAGGGTGTATGCCAAAGGCTGTTGGTTGCAAGACTGTGTGATGGATGTTTCTTTTGGCTTTCTCTGTGGAACTTGATGAAGACACATGTTGTAGCTCACGATCCAAGAATTGATAATAGTGAAATTATCCAAGTCAACTGGCTGCAAACCAGAGGAGGAGGGGAAAGGGAAAGATCTGGTCTTGGTTTTGGCTGGGATAGAGTTAATTTTCTTCCTACTAGATGGCACAGTCCTGGGCTTGGATTTAGGAGGAGAATAGTGTTAATAATAATGCACTGATTTTTAGTTGTTGGTGAGTAGAATTTACTCTAAATCAAGGACTCTCCAGCTTCTCAGCTGACTTGCACTGGCCAAAGAGATAATCCACACCATAGAGAGTTGTTCTTGGTATATAAGAACAGAGAAAAAACAGTGCAACATAGACAACAAATGCTGTTTCAGTGGCTTCAAACCAAAATTTCAAACAAATGTGGAAATTTGCCTTTCCTTTTCTGCCTCTGTGGAGGAAAGCTCCAGGGGGGCTATGCAAGGAATGTTTTTCTTATGGAGGTTTATTGAAAAGATTACATTGCCTGGGGTGAGATGAAAGAAATAAAAAAAAAATCACAAAATTTTAGGCCATGGAGGACCAAAGTGAAATTGACTCCAGAGACAGAGGGAAGGTTTCTTGTGGACTTTGCAGGTTGTCTTGAAAGATAGCCCTTTTGGGTGGCCTTTTGGGAGGGATGTATGAAGATATATGAGAGAAATGGGCTGTCTGCTGTGGGTGAGAAGGCCCAGCAGCAAAGAGAGTTTCAGAAGGGCACTGGGACTAACCCAGTGGATGCTGCTTCCTTTTTTGTAAGATTCCTTCCTGAAGTATATTGAATTAGATATAAGAGATGCTTGGAAATCAAGCTCTATTAGAGACCTGGGGTTTCCAGGTAATACATTGCAGCAGAAACAAACCCTGTGAGGAACTGCCAACACAAGCATGACATCCACTGAGGTTATTGAGCCAAAGTTTACCCTGGTGTGCACACTGTTCCAGCAGATGCAGGGAAGTTACACAAAGGCTGTGATTTACCCTGGCATATGCAGAGTCCGCATTGTGCCTTATTCAGTAAACTTAAAATGTCTCAGGGGAGAGGAAAGAGAGGAAATTCCATGCTTTACGTTGCAGCTCAAGGAAATTACCACAGCTTGCCCTAAGGAAACCTGCAGCAAAGGCCTGGCTGCACTGAAATTAGTGGCAAAACTCACATGATTTTGTGCTGCTTCGCATCTGATGGTTTTTTCCTTAGCAATTAACCTCTCTGACTTCTGTCATACCTTGAATCTTGCTCATGACTGTGTGTCTATTTCCTTCAAACTGGAAAGTGCTTTTTGTGGGCCAATACATTCATTGCAACCGCCTCCTTCCTTCTCCCTTACTTATTCTTCTTCCCTCCTGTTATTTCTTTTTTCCCAGAGAGAAATTATAGTTGCACATTGTCCTTTTCCCCTTTTGTTTATATGCATATATTTTCCAAATGGCCATGGTAGTGCACATGGTAGTTCTGGTGGGATCTGAAACTCTAAGAAGGTGGTCTACCTCTTCTTGGAGTAGGGGTCTGATCTAAAAGAAGCCTTGAGATGGCTCTGGGAGCCATTGTACAGAGGCTGTTGCTGTCACAGAAGAATTTTCTGGAAGTTTTTGTAAAACATAATCTAGATCCGTATCCAGATTTACTTCTTGGTTTCCAGCTCTACGGCTCTGTGGCCTTTTGAGATGGGATGGAGTGCAAAGGCTCACCCTAAAAGCCTGGTAATCTAAACCTCATCTGAAACAAATGCATTATTTTGAAAAGGCTTGTCATTTTACATTCAGTCACTGGTGCTGGCTCTTCCTTTGCACACAACTGTCTCATCTTGTTATGCATGCATTTGTACATTTAAGAGGTCACCTGCTAAGAACTGGCATAATTTGGTTTTGCATTTGACCTACAAGGTTACACGCTTTGTTGCTCTCATAGATTGTATTTCCTGGGATTTGGGAGGAATTTTGCAATAAAGTACTTATTGGAACTACAAGCTTGCTGGTTTGTCTTACCATGCTCCTTTCCTTAGTGCCTGTCCCGCAGCTGCCTGGCAGGTGCTGCCCTTTGCCCTGCAGCAGTTTTCTCTCTGCTCTCACTCGAGAGACGTGTGTGTCTCACTGCTCTTTTCTCCCTTCCCTCTTCTATTTTGCCAAGGGGGTCTGATGTGCCCCAAACTGTCCAGTTCTCCCCTATTCCAGCTGGCCTTTCAAGGTGCTTTTAAGGCTTGCCAGGAGACAAGAAGAGTTCAGATAGGTTGGGGAGATGAGGCAGACTGGAGTACTAAGGCCTGCTGTTGTGTGATCTCCAGGCTGCCAAAAAGGTACTGGCCAATCTTTATCTCACTGTCTTGTCAGGAGAGGACATCAAACCCACTCCAGCTCAAATCAGTAGATGTCTCTGGCTTTTCTTACTGTGTATGAACTCATCACACTCAGCAATGATGGAAGTTACAAAGTGCCCAAGAACATCAGCTTGATCATGGGAAAATTATTTCTCTGAGCCCTTCTGCCTCAATAGCTCTCAGTCAGTCTCCATTACTTAAGGTATCCAGGGCCTTCCCAGAGACCCTTTTGGTTTTAAAGCAGCCATAAGAACTAAATGCATATGGATGATAGGTCTCAAAAGGACATACTGGATGTATTAGAATAAATGCTTTCTCTTAGCAAAGTTTTCAGAGAAGGCATTCCTATGGTGTTTCTCCTGTATCCTACAACTAGACTGTCCTATTTATGTTTGCAACAAAAACGTAGGATGTTCAGGCACTGAGAATGCCTTTTCATTGGCTTTGTTAACCTTCCATGTCTTGTTTCTAGAAGTCATCTTTTTCCTACATTGTAAGCTCTGATGCTTGCTGGGACTACTAAATTCACCAAGGCCAGGTTTGCAGTTGATGGGTTTGCAGTTCTGCAGCTTGCAGAACTTCCCAAAAGCAGTAGGCCTGTATACAGCAGTACAAGGGGATCCTTCTTCTCTCTCTTCCTTGTTCCAATTCCCAAAAGTACACACCAGAAAGCCCAGTGCACATTGTCTGGTATTTCCTAATAAAAAACAGCTTAGGCTTATAACTGCAAATGGTCTTTACATGATGATATAGTCGTGGTGTCCCCTTACATGATGGTACAGTGGTAATGTCTCCTACCATTAGACTTAGACTTTCAGAAGAGCTGACCTGTAAATAAGCTCTTTTTGGACAAAGTGTCCAGAGCTGAAAGCTAAGTCTGCCACTGTTGTAAGGCCCAGAGCACCAAGTGTCTTTGGTGGCAGCAAGCTCAAGTTGAAATACTAAAAGGCTGTTCTTAAAACCGCCAAACTTTCCGCATTATTTTATTATTATGCTGGTTTAAATTGTATGTTATGTGATGGCTGGCTAGGAATTATCTGAGTTGTGAGTGTGAGTTTGTCAAAATGCATCAATTCATCTTTTGCTAGACAAGAAGGAAGTGACATAGCAGCTATCAAAAAAACTCACAAACCTGTCTTTGCAGAGTGTCCTCAAAAGAACCCTTTTCAAAATATAAAAATGTGGTTTATATATGTATGAAGAATTTCCATTTCCTTTTCTCCTCACAGAGGTGTTCATTGTGTTTCAGTGTGCCCAGGTTGATTCTGTGCTGGGCTCCTCTTGTCCCCAAATACCTCTCTTGTCCTCAGTAACCAAGATTCAGTCTGAGACTATTTTTAATGATGTACAAAATCCCATCACCTTACATGGGATGTTAATGCAATTACAGGGTTACATGACTTTTCTCTGGATTTGCATTCATTAAGTAAAGGCTGAGCCTGACATAGAAGATATTCCAGATTCATTTCTGATGGCAACCATCAGACTTTGCAAGAGTAAAATTACTGCCTTGTTGATGAAGGCAGATATCACCCACTAATCTTGACTGAACACATACCAACCCATGAAATGTGAGCCCTTCAGTTAATTTTATTGAAGAAAGAAGCAATGAAATAAGTTGAACTTTTCTTATGGATCTGCTTTAGAAGAAGGCTACACTGTGACTGAGAATGCCATGTCTAACTCCTGTGAACAGGAGGAACTTCTCATAAGGTGTTTGTTCTGACACACAAACTCTTATAATGCTTTTGTTCTTATAGAGTGCTGTCTGAAAATAGACTTAGTTTTCTGTAAACATGAATAAAATCATGAAAGAAAATAAACAGGATAATAAAATGCTCTTGAAAGATTTCCAATGGAGAAGATAAAAGAGTCAGTGTGCATATGGGTGTGAAGAGATTGTAATGAGGCTATTATTTCCTTTTTTATTCTTTTTTAATATCTATTTCATTTTGTGCTCTTTTCTCTGGAAAATATTTTGGATATGAAATTGAGGAGAAAAGCTTTTGTCAAGTTTCAGAACAACCAGCCAAACAGAGAAGCTTGTTTTTCTGCTTCTTTTAGTAACACATCTCAAAATGAAAATGTAAGCAAATGAAAGTGAGAGGAGTTTAAACAAAAATTAATTTTTAAACATTTTCCTTTGGACCTACAAAGAGAGGGGAGGCTACTTCTCTGTAAGGAAAATGTTGCTTTTATCCTCCTTTCAGGTTTTGAAGGGGAAGGTCTTTGTAGCATGTACCACACAGGAGGGATTTATTGCCCAGAGCTGAGCACAACTGAGAAAATAATTTTGACTTGATACATAGAAGTAATGTCTAGACAGAGAGTATTGAAGTGCTCCAGGGGAAACTCAGAGTAAGAACCAGTTATGACAAATTGAGGTTTTGAAGTGACAAATAGAAGCAAACATGTAAAAACCTGAAGATTTCATAAAGTAAATGTGAGATTTGCTGCTGACCTAAATGAAACTGGAAGACAGACAAGCTAAATGAGAGTGTATTTGCTTCTGCTGCCCTCTTCTTCCAAACAGGATCCAGAGGGATTCCTGGTAGGGCCTTGCTATGCAGCAGGAAAGATGAAACCACCTTTTTCATTTGTGTTGGGTTTCTAAACAAAGCCAAAGCTTTCTTTTTCCTAGTCTAGTTGGAAATCTGGATTGATTTCACAAGAATTTTCATTAGGATGATCTAGAGGTTAAGGAACTGCTTTGTGTGGGCAAGTATTGTAATTAACTGGGCTGAGCTCTGTAGGCAGCTGAAGGGAGTTGTATTTGTGAGGTCCTGAATATGTCATTTTTTGGGGCATTTTGCCTTAGCAAAGCTAAATGCTTATTTGATGGTATTATGGGTTGTAAAGACACCAAGGTAAGTGTCACCTGCTTCTGCAGGAATTGAAGAGTGATTTGACATTATCTGTGCTTCTGAAATGTTAGAAGTGGAACTCTGATGCTGGGATAAGAATTTTGATTACAGAATAGAATTATTGAAGGTAAAGTTCTATATCCAATTGTCATTTGCACCCTCACAAAATATCCTTCGTTCTTGATCTGTGTCAAAGCATTCAGCCTTTCTCTCTGCTAATCCACTAAAGAGCCTGTGGCATTGAAATTGACTCCAGAGTGACAAACTAAGGAAAGTTACTTAAATACTGGAGTTTTCTTGACTGGAGAGCATGAAAAATGAGGGGAGGGGGGTTGGTTGTTTATATTTAAATAAGCACAGCAAATAGGCACTTTCTTTTCTTTCTTTCTCTAGACTCTAATGGTTTTGTTGGTTTTTATTTTACAAGAACATCTGAATATTTACCAAGGAAAATAATGAATCCTCACAATCTTAATTAAAATGGCAACAAGAAGCATGCAATGGTGCTGATGTTCTCTAATTTCTTTAAGACCACGTATTTCCCACTGCTGTGTGGTATAAAAATTATTTAATTTTGAATGGCAGTAAATTACTGAACTTCTTGAGTTCTGATGCATTCTCAGATATCAGCTTTAAGACTATGTGGATGTATTCTATGTGGTGGAATATCTTGCACCTAAGGTTTTTGGTCCCTTTCCTTTGGAGGGAACTGGAGCAGCAAAGGGAGAGCATGCATCTGGAACTGTTAGGTGATCCAGTGCAACATCCTGTAATAATATTCTATTATGCTTGTCTGAAATGATTTGATCTCTCTTTTTTGGGGGGATGGGGAGGTGGGAGGAGTGAAATAGATGTCAAGAAACGATCTTCCTTCATTTATTAGGCCAAATGACTCTGGAAGAGTTAGCCTAGTCCAAAACCTGGATTGACTGACACTTAATGACTGCTTTGTTGCTCACCGTCAATGACCTTAAGAGTTACACATCACTTACAGCATGGCAATAGTTTTTACAAAACGTGTTTCCTGCTCATACTCTCCCATGCTGACTTTCAAGAGAATGACTCCATCATGTATCACAGGACAGGAAATGACCATAAACACAGCAGAAGAGAAGATGTTGTTATTGCAGGCTTTCACATTTCTGGTATGATTGATTTTCTTTGGCTGCATAAATGACATTTTATGCTTAATCCATGAAAGTAGGTTTGTAGAAAGTAGAAAATGCAGGTAATTTATGGGGCATGAGAACTAGACAAGGGAAATGCCTGAGAATAAATCTAAAAGGGAAACGTTTTTAATGTCTTGCTTAGGGCACAATCAACATAACAAAAACATGATATTGCCTGTTGCAAGAGTATGTAAACTACTTAGCAAGTGCAATGCACTGTATTGATGTATTGTGTCTTTGGGTTTAACTACAGTTCTGTATCAGAAGTGATGAGAGATAAGAAGGAATGATAAGAAAGGCCCAAGAGACTTCTAAAACAGCTTTTCTAAAAGTGCATTACTTTTGGACAGGTCTGGGTAACAATTCATGGCAGATGATCTGATCCAACCAGAATTACAGGGATACAGGCATGATAAAACCACAATTTGCAAGCAAGGTATGAATGCCTAACAAAATGTATGTGATAAGACTTGATAGCAGTAGCATTAATGTATTCCTTGCTTCCTTTTGAACCAAGTGGTAAATATTTATCATGTCTGAGCTGTATCACTGATCTTTAGTGTATCACAGAGCATGCCCACACAGCCACATGATGCTGCATAGGCATGGCAATCCGTTTTCAGGAGGCATTGCTTGGGAAAGTGTTCACTTCAAGTATAATGAAAGTGAAATTGTTTCTAAATGCAGTTGTGAGCTGCTATTACATCACTCTTTGGACTGTGTGCAAGGGGTTGCCAGCAACCGTAGGTTTTCTGCCTTCCACCAGGACAAGAAAACCATCTCCTTCTTTTTTTATTTTCTTTGTCTTCCTTTATATGCAATACGGGGATTTTTTCAGAGAAACAAGATTTCACTTTTAAAATGTTATTCTTTTTTTTTTTTCTGTTGCTGATTGTTAGTAGGAACACCAAAAATTTACACTGAAAACATTACAAGAAAGGGAAAAATTAAATTCCTTCAAGTGCTAGTAGTTCCTTCTTACATTTGTGAGGATGTATATACAATGTAAAAATACTGGTTTTAATTTTTGTCTTAGACAATAATTTATGATCATTTGCCTTCTTTCCCATTATAAATACTAGATTTGTTTCTGGCAAATCTCTATTTCTGGCACATCCTTCCCTGTCTAGAAGGATATGTTGGAGACACACAGTGCTCTCCTGAAAACCATGCAGTCCATATTTGCAATAAATTCTTTATTGGCTCCATTTATAACTTTGATTATAGTGAATAATATCATATTTGCTCTGAAGTAAAAAGTTTAATTATCCTTTTGTTTTACAAGGAAAGCTTTGTAATCCTCTTGTAATTACAGGTTGCTAAATATTATCTAACATTGAAATTTATTCTACTTGAACATACAAAAATGTTTCCTCTTTATTGAATTCCTGAATTATTTACTTAACTAAAGACTTGAATGCTTAAGTATGAGTGAAGCAAAGGAAAAGAAGACTTTTTCACCCAGAGATTTTCCTTTTAAATGTGGGAATTGTGTATAGTTTCACACCAACTTTAAAATGAGTATAAAGCCAGGTTCAAGTTCATGAAGTAGAATTCTAAGTGTGATACTTTATAGTAGAGCCCTTGAAAAATTCAGAAAAGCTGGAATTTTATCCTGGGACTTCACCATCTCCTTCATGGTCATGACTATTTCAACTTTAAAGCTCACAGAATCTTGAGCTTTTTATTCCCCCTTATTTTGAATGATGGAGCATAATTACAGTCCCTGTGCTTCACATTCAATTTTTTCTATTTTGCAAAAGTGCTAAGACTTCAAAGCAGAGAAGACTCATGGGCAGGGCTTTTTACCTCAGAACTGCTGAACAAAATGCCAATTTTTGAAAAGCTGGCTTCTGAAAAGGCATTATAATACTATAATATTTTTAATGCATTTTGTATTTAAAGCTCTAATCCTCCTACAAATTCCCCAAAGCATTTTTCTTGCAGGCTGGAGGGCGTTCATTCTGGAATGTGTTGTAAAGTACAGATATGTATGAAGGAGTATTTAAACTTGCATGACCCAAGCAGGAATGGGAGTTAATTTGAAAACAGAGTGTAGCATTTCAAAGCATGGAATGAGGTTAAGTTTCCAGCACTCAGCTTACTCATCAACCCTGTAAGTTGCCATACAGATGATCTTTCCAGATCCAAAACCTTTCAATGAGCCCAGGATCTGGTTAAAAACTAGATGTGCTACTGATGTGGATCAATGTGGATGTTGATCCTGCATATCTTTCACAAGTTGGTTATCAGCAATCTAGGCCATTATGAAGAATAAAGCCAGACCCATGTGTTTGGATTTTAAAGAAGCTAATGGTACAGTTTGAGCTGAACATGGTTTCAGACTCCGTTGGTTTAGGTGGGAAGGTGGTACCGAGTTTGGCTCTTTGAAGCATAAAGCAGTAAGCATTCTGGACATCTTATGCACATCCCCATGAAGCAGAGAGGACTTTACAAGCCCTTGTGCAGGTGGTGGAGAACAGCCTTCCCTGCTCAGGTTTCACAGCCCCCTTTGGCCACCTTATGGGACACATAAATCTAGGAGCTGAGAGTGTTGTGCAGCTTCCCACAGATGTCAACAAAGGGTGATATACACTACCTGCTTTCTTTTGATGCCTTTTCATTCTTCTTAAGCAATACCTAAGTTGATTGCTTGTTTTCCTTGTACAGTTGTTTATGCTGAGATTCAGCTGGGCATGCATTTCTCAACCCCTATAGTGTAGATTCAGAAGAATTTCTTTCTTGGGGATTTGTTCAAACTTGGGCCAGTGTAAACAGGGTAAGAATCTCCCTGGATGACACTAGTGGATTTAGCCTGGTTTTATATTTGTAGAGCAGATGTTTTCTTGGAAGAATCAGGCAGAAGTTCTATTTCAAAAGCTTCAACAGCAGTTAAGCTTTGATAATACACTCCCTTCTTTGCTTTGTTAGGAATACCTCCTGGAAGAAAGAAAAGTACATTAATCTCTGAAGTGACCGGTCAGGACAAAGTTGAAGTATCATATCTGAAGTAGATTTTAGTGTAATTGCTCAATATTGCATGTTGTTGAGGAAGATGGGGGAGGGTTGGTTTTGTTTTTGTACATGGCTTTTGAAAAATCCTGCTTCCTAAAACCTTTCAGCTCTTCTGTGGCAAGGGGTGAGTTGGTTTTTTTAAGCTTTTTTGGGTGCATACCTTGCAAAAGTTATTGCTTGTTAATTTATTGTAAAAAATATTTAAGTTAGAAGGGATGTCAGGAGGTCTGTAATTCAACCTCCTGCCCAAAGCAGGATTAGCAATGAGATCAGACCACATTGCTCAGGGCTTTATGCAACCAGGTCCTGACATCCCCCAAGGACTGAGATTGCACAACCTTTTGGCAACTGAGCCGCTGCCTGACTGTCCCAAAGGGGGGTTTCCCCCTTCTATCCCTGTTTCAGTTTGTGGCAATTTTCTCTCTGCTATGTACCTCCCTTCTTATCTCTTCTCAAAAGTGCAGGATATCTACTCTCAGGTTCCCAAAGCCACTCCTTCTCGAGCCTCAACAAGCCATGGTCCACCAATGTCTCCTCACGGACCCTGTGTGACAACTTCTGACCCTCCTGGGCTTGTCCTGTCTGACTCTACGTGTTCCCACCCTGGGGCCAGAACTGGATGCCATACTCTAGGAGCAGACTCACAAATGCCAAGTAAAAGGAAATAATTGATGATCTGTTGCCCATGATGCCACTGGCCACCTTGGCTATCAGGTAGGCTGTGGCTGGTGCCCATGTCACTGTTCACCACCACCCTGAGGTCCTTCTCAGCAGCACTGCACCCCAGCCAGCACTGAAATCAGGGATTTTTACTCAGACTCTTCCTCCCTGGTGCAGAAGCAAGCCCTTGAGCTTTCTGAAGACCATCTCTTAATGAATCAAAAGCTCAGGGACCCTTTCTGAGCACAAGAAACCTATGACCTAATAACTGTGATGAATTCCTTCCTGTGGTCTTTCCTCTCCTTGGGAACAGAAAGTTGATGATGATGCTTCTGCTAAACACTTGCACCCTGGTAATGACCCCTGTGAAAGATGAATATGTGCAACAAGGGGTCTCTATGGCCCACTGTGATTCTTGGATCCTATTAGGGAAAGTAAAGCAAAGCATTGCTTCTATTTCTAAAATCATCATTAATTGTTAAAGCCACTGTTACTTTTCAGAAATTCCATGGTGCTATTAATAAGGCAACAAGTATGGTAAAAAATGCCCTTTAATTAGTTACACAGAGATGAACTCTTAATTCTGTAACTGCTGTCTGTGCTTTATTTTGAAGGAGGAGGAAGGCTCCCTGAAAAGGAATAAAGAAGAATGAAAGTCTGAATTCTGAGCTCAGTTATTCCAGCTAGTATGCAGGGCAGCTTGGATCCAAATCTGTTTTAGGAAGGACTTTAGGATTTAGCTTGTTAAATCTGTTCAAAATGAATTACTGCAACAAAGGAAGAAAGCAAGCCTTGTGGTGGTAGGACAAAAAGGGTTTTATTCCTGTTTCTTCATAGAATTTCTTTGGTGATCTTGACATTTTGAGGCTGTACGACTTGGTCAAGCTCAAGTGCCTGTGGGTGGGCACCAGACATGCATAGGCAGGGGTGCTTCCAGTAAGCAACCTGAATTTGAGAGTTTGATCATGAAACCTTCTAGATAGATGTGCTCTGCTTGGTGTCCCAATTTATCTGATGTGCTGTGGTCTGAGTGGATGTCCCCAAGTAAACAGCTGATGCTTGCATAACCACATCTGTTCTTCATGCTTTCTTGTGGGAAAGAAGGACAGATTCAATGCATGGCTCTGCCTTAAATCCAGCCAAACAGGATTTGGGGGTCCAGTCTGTTTTCCAAATTGTTTTTTTCAGCTGAATCAGTGGACACAGCTGATATCTTGGATTATCTGAGTCCTGAGTGGGAGAGTCAACTGAGTGTCAGCAATCTGAGAGAAAAATAAAAGATGACACCTTATATTCTCAAATAATTCAGTCTCAAATCAATTTTTTATGTCCCTTGGCATCTGAGGAAATTGAGCATGATTTGAAGAGGAAAACATTTATAGGGGAGGTCTGATCTCATGAAAAGGAGCAATCTGGGAAGTATTATGTGGTTTTAATAGTTTTATGCTGGCAATGGTGGGAAGTAAGCTGGAGGCAGTGGCAACTTTGTATGTTTTATGTATTCTAATATTTATTTCCTTCAGTCATGTGCTGGGGTCTCTTGTCTGGTAGTGGCAACCATGTGCAGGGGTAGCTACTCAGGCTCAGACTTTTATGCTGAACAACTTTGTCATTGTTCCTGTAGGCAAAGAGTGGTTGCTTTTTCTGGGAGTTTTAAGCCAACTCATTTGAGTACCAAATATGGCTTTGGAAAACTACTATGAGATCAATAACTTTTGAGCTTACATTGGAAGAAACTGCTTGTCAGTTTTGAAGCTTGTCATACAGCATTGAGAGGGATGTTAAGAATCATTACTCTAGTGCCAGCCAGTTTTGCCCTCTTGGACGTTATGGCAACCCTTGGAACAAAAAGGAGTATGAAAAAATGCACTGTTGGAGAGAAATGAGTTCTTCTGTTTTAAAGCACATTGTTTTTGAGTTGTAATGTGGTAAAATTCTTTGCAGACCTTCTATCCATCTTGCTTTTTAAAGGAAGATAAATCCTGCTAGCAGTTGTCAGAGAAGGTAAAAGATAAATTTGTGTGTGATTTTCAGCACTTAGCCTAATACTTCTCTGCTGTAACTGTTACATGTGGCTGTTACATACTGGCACTTCTCAGTAGAAGATAGCAATGCAAACACATATTTTAACAAGTCTCTGCTGCAGCACCATTGATTGTAAACAGCTATTGTTCTCCTGAATCCTGCCTAAGACAGGGAGTGAAAGGTTTCCTGGGATTTTAGGCCCAGACCTTTTTGACCGGAAGCCAGGGAACAATTAGGAGACATTGAATTTCTTCCCCTCCACACATACACTTTTTAAAACTGAAAACTGTGGAGAAGAGGAAGTCAAAAGCGTTTCCCTTGTTTTACTCAGGTGCTGTGCAAGGGACTGGCTGTATATAAAATATTTATGTCCTGAACTTCTTTGTAGATAGGGCTTTTTCTGACATGGAGTGGTATCAGGCCCCTCTAAAGGGAGAAGTTGCTCCACTTCTCACTCAAAAGAAGGTGACATTTGTGATCTGTGGCAAGGCAGGAACAAAAGTTTGCTGCTGCCCCACCTGCCAGGACAGGCTTGTATCCATCCATCACCTATTGGAAACCACAGGACTGGCAGCTCCCCACAAGCAGATGGCTGATACTTACGCTGTTTTGCCTTTGTGCTCTTTACTTTCTTTCAGGATTGGAGGCTACAAGGCCCCAGTATTGATTTTTCTGTGCAGCTAAAAAGACATGAAAGCTGCTGTGCTTTTGCGGGCTTAGACTGTCAGTTTTCTTATTCCCTGTAGGTCTTCCCATGGTCTCTCATCTCTTTTTCATCTCTGCAGGTGCCTCTGTCTTCACTATATCTTTCCTGGTGACTCTTTTTAGGGAGGAATAGAGAGCTGAAATTCTGGTCCCATTGAAACATTTTGCTGTAAAGCTCCAATACTGTGCCTAATTCTCCAGGGCTTCGTTGGCATCTGTGTTTAATTGTTCTAACACATAGTTGTACATGGGAGTGATCAGAATTCCCTGGTGATTTGCACCAATGAATCTGTGCCTGTGGAGCTACATCATTCCAAAATTTTCAGAAAAACCTTCAAGTTCATTGGGAATATCTTAGGGGATGAGTAAGAAGGTGTCACCTGTCTATTCCCATCCAGCCCCGCAAGCTGAATTATTAGAAATTTGTTGGAGCAACCAACAAGTCTTGCTTTTGGGACCCTGTCAACAAACAGTATCTTTATAATATTAACAGTGCCTTTAATTATAGATATTTTTGTTCATTGCACAAGCAGCATTATGAGGTTTTGATCACAAATGTTAGGAGAAAGCAATTTAAAAGCAAAAAAAAATACCCAAAACAGATCCTCACAAAACCGTTACCTGTTTTATTTTTTAATAAACAGAAGATGCACTGGCAATATACATTGGCAAATAAGTTCCAAAAGAAAATACAAGTCAAACAAAATTGCACATAATAATGGTATTTAGTTATCTGTGCATACCTCTGATTTAATCTGTACTTATTTTTAGTTGATCTAGCTGCAGTAGTTACCACAAGATGACATAGGACTGGGATTTAGGTCCAGACATTTTTGACAGGAAGGATAGGATCCCCATATCATAAAGAGTTCACCAAAGATTAGGGGGGAAAAAATAGTACTAGTTTAGCAGCTACAAGTAACCATTTTAGGAAATTTTTGTCACCTCATCTTAAGTTAGAGTAACAGGAAATAAGAAAACTGAGAAATCTAAGTGGACAGAGTGGAAAAACAAGCCTTAATATTTGGCAGACAACAATTGAAGAGAAGCAACTTGATCAACAGGCTAGCCCAAAGATGCATATTTTACCATATGTTTAAGATAAGATGGTATTATCCTATCTCTTTGCCTTTTATAATTAAATCATTGGATGTTAGTTATGGCACTGTTAGGTCTGGCATAAAAGAAGAGTTTGGCACCAAGATGTTGTCCCCACCACAAAGAATCCCTTGATCATGCAGAGGTTCCCATCTGCAGAGTTTGTGAAAATGTCTTTGATAATGAGGCCCTGAATTAAAGTAAGGTTTTGAACCCTCATTGGTAAATTCCCTACTAAACTTCTTCAGAAACCTTTTTCTTTTCTATTTAGGTTCTTAAGATTTGTTCTTTTGTTAATTTTTTTTTCTAGTCAGACAATATTCATTTTCCATCAGAAGTCTGTATTTCATTTGTTGCTTACTCATTGCATTGAATCTTTAATTTATTTAGGTTAAATTGTTTTAAACTACTCCCATTAAAACTTAGTTCTTCTCCAGGTGGGCTCCCTGAACTCTTTTAATGTCCACTTGTTTTCTGGGATCACTGATTGTGAGCACAGCTGCCAACCTCTAATACAAATAATCTCTATTTGCAGAAGTTTCACTGAAGCAGCAGAAGAGAGGATCTTGGACTAAGGGCTGTGTGGGGATCATATAGTGATGTCAAGGTGTAAATTTTTACTGGGAAGGCCTAAAGAAAACATGCATTACATGCATTGCATTTACAGTAATCCTGTGAGGGGATATTGCAGCAATTCCTGCTGCACAGCCTTCACTTTCAGCAGAAATTGAGGATTTGTACTTTTGACATTGACAGTAAAGACCCTCCCTCTCTCACAAGATGAGCTGGGTTGGTGCCCCATGTTGCATTGTTGGCTCTGACCCATGGGATATGAAAGCGTTGTGTGCTGAAAACTGGAGGCTTCTGTAGATTTCCTGGTCTAATTTGGAGCCCACTGCACTTGAAAATTAAGTTGGTGTCCAGGGGATTAGCACTGGAATACAATGACATTTTACCTGCGTAGTATGGAAACAAGAACAGGCACTGGCTTTCCACCCATCTCCCCTCAAATAAAACAAATCATATCATTAATGCTGAAGCTGATAGGTTTTTGTACTTGAAGCACCTATGCAGTCAAGTCCTGAGTCTTTTTAACATGAATGAAGTTGTTTTTCCAGCGATTTACACTACAATCATACATCGTATGTCTTTTGCTTCATACTTCATGTTTATCTGAGGCTTCATAGTGGGTTCACTTGAGAGCCCTTAGTTGATGTTACAGAAAAACTATCATTGTCCTATGCAAACACAAAATTTTTTTAGATTTTTTAATTAGCCTCATTATATTGAAAGTGGCATGAGTTGTCCATCAGATCTTGCCTTTATAAGAAGAAGGTGCTCTGCTACCTTTTGTGACCTTTTTCAGTTTGTGTTAAGTTACCTGAACCTAAATCACATGAATGTTTAAGGTCTCTGGCCTCTATAAAGTGACAAATAATAATAAGAACTTTAGGGAAAATATTTATCATATGTCTGCTTGGAAGGGAAAAAAACCCATAAGGCCACAGTAACTGACTTAGAATGCTATAGAGGGAAATATCTTTTCTCACAGAGATAAAAAGGCTCAATTCACACATGAGCTGCACCAAGTAGAACTGATGAATATAGCACAATAGTCCTAACAGAGTCACTACAAGCCCTGTCCTGAATAACAAAAAAAAAAAAAAAAAGAAACAAAGAGGAAGGGGGCAGGGAAATAGTTACCTTCTTGCTCTTGGGAAGAGTTAAAAAAATAGAGTGCTAAGTAATATAGGGGAAAAAAGAAAAATAGTCACATATTATTCATGCTTCACTTGTGTTTGGTACATTCATACAGGCATATTAAGCATGAAAAGAACTCTGAAATGTAAATAGAGACATTCATTGTGTGGTTTTACTTTATTTTTTAAGGAGGAAGGGAATAGAACAAATGGACTCCCCCTTCTGCTCTTTCTCAGAAGAAATCTCTTCTGAAGCCATTCTGATGAAAGCATAATTAACCTTGTTTTCATTAATGGGTCCTTCCTTTGTGGCTCAGATGACAAAAAATAAGAGAGAGCATGGGCCACCCTTGGTGATCAAGAAAACATCATAAAAATTGAGGTTGAGGTTGTTGTGCACAAACTGAACTATCAAAGGTATGATGGGCTTGAATTTAATTCCTGTAATTATACTAATGATGCAGAACATAGCCAGGCCAAAATAACTCAGGCAATTACTTAGCATATTGCTCTAGTTTCTGCAGTGGCAGTTATTGTTTACATCTCTAATTATGCTGTGTAGACACACCAAATCACTCACACTTGTTTTGACTTGAAGTATTTGAAGCAGCAAACACCGATGAGCTGTATCTTACGGATGCTGCTGTGTGAATGAATGCAGTTCAGCAATACTTGTTCATCAGGCTCAGGGTCCAATCCTGCATGTCTGTCATACTCAGAATTCCTGTTGCTGTGACTCCCTTATGTATTTCTTTCATTGAGAACTTCTCCTTGCCTTAAGCAGATGTAGAAGGGCTCCTTATTCACATAGCTGAGCACTTTGTGTGCCCTTAATTTTAAGAGCATGAATAGCCTATTGCAGTTCAGTAGGACTGCTCAAATGTTTTACGGGAGAGTTACCTCTGGTTAAGATACAGTTTTCATCTAAAACAAGGGCAGTTTCTTCTCCTGGGGTAGTGTAGCAAGAGCAAAGGAGGAACTCATTTCAATCACTGACAACAGCAGCAAGAAAACACCTCGTTTGAAGTTGTTGTCTATTGTCTACCATTTTTAAACTAAGTTATTTTTCTTCACAGGAATGAGGAAAAAATGGAAGAACATTAGAAGAGTTCGTCCTTAAAAAAAAAAAAAAAGAAAAAGGATTTGTTAGTATGTGCAAATGGCTCTGTTGGACATTTACACCTCTAGCGGTCATAAGCAATGTGATTGGTTTCTTTCCCCTGCAAAACAGTATGTTCTCTAGGGTTGTATACAAGTTCACATGCCAAATGCTACAAATACTTGAAACTTTAGGATGACCTCTTTCTGCAGTCCTAAGCAATCTGCATTCTCTGCTCTGTGTCTCAGTCTCCCCTTCTGCAGACACAGAATAATAATGTTCATCTATTTTAACACTTTAGGGTTTCCTATTTCAAAATGCAATATAAATTTGCAGTGTTAGGCCATTTAAAGGATCATTACAAACCACACTGAAGGCCAGCATTGTGGACCTTTTTTATTGCCCAGATGGCTGATTGCACTAGGCTAAGAGTCTAAAAACACAAATAAATTTTGTCTTGCATATTTTTATGTCAATGATTTTCTTAGCAACCTGCAGGTATATTTACTTTATTTTGCTCTGCTAAAAACATTGTGAAGATATACTTCCTATGTTGTCTATGGGAAAAAGGTTCATAAAGGGCAAATTGTCCCACTAGAAATATTCTCCTATTAGATTGTTAGTTTACCCTTTGGCAGGAATATACCTAGCTTTCAACTGCAGTTACAGCTCCTTGAGCATTTATAATACACTTTTCAATGGAAGGAATTTCAGGCTCTTCTATTAAATCCAATTCAATGTCAACTCTGAGAGAGAAGAAGGGATCTTTCAAGCATTTTTTTACCCAGAAAGCATGTCACAGGTTCTAAAAATAGGTTGTGCATACATTAATGTCTATATTATGACGTAGCCAAAACTGGAAAGATGTTGAGGACTTTTTAAACTCCTGTTGGCTCCGGGAGGGCTCACTACTTCACAGAATCCGCCTGAGGGAGAGGAAAGGAGAACAAAGTGAGAATACACAGTCCCAGCAGTGCTCTGGCTATGCATGCAAACCTTTTGCAGTCAAAACTCCCCACAGGAGCATGAAAGGATATTTCAGTCTGTAGCTCCTTTAATCAAGGGCTCCCCCTCAACAAAGGTGTTCAGAAGGAATGGGTCTTGTAATGTGAACTAGAGGCTAAAGCAGGAGAGGCTGCTTTGACTTTGGCTTGTACATCAAAAAAACCCTTTTAGCAGCATAGTGTATATTGGGGGAGAACAGGAAAAAAAAACACCCTATGCTCACCCCATATTGTTTGCAGATATTAAAGAGAAGGGGGCTGCTTTTTAAAGCCCATTATTTCCTTCCACTGCTTGAGTAAGTGTATAAACTTTCAATCCCTCTTGCTTTACAAATTATTTTGTTGAGCAATTGATGAAGATTTTCATTGCTCAAACACCACACTGGCAATAGAGCCAAATGAGCTAACTGACCTCCTTTGCAAAGACTCCGGTCTCCTATGTTTCCAAATCTGATAGCTGAGGATGGAAATGTTACCCTGTTCTTCACTGGAGTGTCCAGACCATCCATGTTCTCATGACAGAAAGATTTTACAAAAGCACCAGACAAGAGCTGACAGATGACTCCAGGTAAGGGAGTTGTGGTGGCCTTTTGACTTATGTGACTTCTGGTATTGAATAGTTAGGAGCAATTATTAATGGAGCCAGGCACCATGGATACAATTTTTGCTTCCTTGTGCAAAGGAAGCCTTGCACAGTCAGAGAGCCTCTTCGTCCATGGCAGGCATTGTCACCTTCCTGCCCCTCCTGGACTCTTTCCTGGGTGAAGCACCAAAGCAATTTAGACTGAATTTTTAGATCGGCATTTTCCAACCCTTGAGTTTTGGTGACGCTATCAGCTAAGGGAAATACTCCCTTGTCTGCCCCTGTCTGGTTATTCCTGCTCTGTACCTCAATAATGTGTTCTTCAGCCTGATCAACTAGCAGGGGTAATCACTGGGGTGCAGAAAACATAACTCTTGACAGTGCTGCCAAAGCCAGGCTCCCTGCAGTTCACAGTCTGACTCCATCCTTGAGTTCCAACTCAAGGCTCTTCCATGAGAAGCCTCACCTTTAGGTGTCCCTGTGACACTCACCTTGATTTCCGGTGGAAATGCATGTTGGCTGGTTACTGGCTGCTACTGTTCCAATAATCTGTTTCCTTTAATGAGGTTAATGATCTAAACTGAAGCAGTGAAAGCTGCCAGTTTCTCTGGTCAGGTCATGCTCACAAAAGCTACAGCTCATTTACTCCTTATGGCGAAAATTTTCTTTATCCCTTGTTTGCAGGGGTCAACACTCCTTATTACTTAATATAAAGCCTACTGCCAAAAATGAGGACTTTAATTATGAAAATAGTAGAAAAGCCTCTTCCTCCCCTGAGAAGTATAGAGTTCATGGATGTGGACAGAAAGAGGGTGAATCATCATGCCTCTGTGCTAAGGGTGTTGAAGCCACAATGGTAAAAGTAGTCCTAAAATTACTTTGAAACAATGAAAGGGAGAGATCTTCTTAGATATTTAGATGAAGTTCCTCCTGAATATAGATGCAGTCTGGAAGACAGTAATTGTTGGGGACTATAACTGGTCAGGGCAGAAGAAAGTGCTGCTGTGGACTGTAGGCTGTAGGACATGTGAAGAAAAACTGAAATAGTATGGAAATAGGCTTTAGAAGTCTTCATAGCCCACTTTTATATGACAGAAGGTGAGCACCCCTATAATTTCCATTACACTGATGGAGAAACCTGAAAAAGCAGGGCTGACAGGTCACAGCACAAGGTTAGAGCTACAAACTCATTTGACTTAATTTGTGTTTCTAGCCACAATTCATGTCACAAATATTAGAGCCAAGACTTACCTGCCCTTGAGCTTCTTAAGCACCGTGATTTGGTCCTGGCATCTTTTCAAATCCAGGCAGTTTTGCTGCATCATTTCGATTGTGTTTGCATTGGTTTGGCCAGAGCAACTTTTACAGGGCCTGAGTCCTTTCAGCAAGGTTACTAACAGTATGAGGTAGGTACCCTGCATGTATTTTAAATGAATGAAATCCGTTACAAGTTTGTGAAAGTAAAATGCAAGACCATAAAATCGATAGGTTAAAATCAATCTAATAAATGACCAAGCAAATGCATTCATTCCCATAACATTTTATGACTCCACTGAGACAGTAAGATCACAAAAATGCAAGTGTATAAAACATAGGCTGTTGGCATCTTTATTCTCTAAAGTGCAATTGCCAGTAATGGCTTTTGTCTCAAAACTTAAATATGGAAAATAGTAAAACTGCATGTCACACAAGAAGGAATAAAATGTATTTTAATAAAGCACATATTTCTACTTTAAACAAAGACAAATACATTTTCCCGTTTTCTGCTGAAGAGCAATAGTGGCACAGTGCCTCTGCCCATGCTGCATGCATGTAAAAAACCTGTCAAATGTAGAGACCCAGCCTCACAGTATTTTTAAAAGTGCATGAGAGATACAAGTTGTACTCTGACAATAAAAAGAGCTAATATAAACGATACTTTCAACTGGAAGATGTCTATGTCCTTTGGGACTATTTGGCCTTCCTGAACATCAATTTTACATTCCATGAAGCAGATAAGCTTGTGAATTCCACTATCCTTCTCAGCACATGGCTAGTCTAAGGCAAACTTTTCTCTTCCATGTGTAAGCATTTACCAGGAAAGCTTTTCTGGAGTAATAGATATTTATTACTAAACCAAAACAGTCATAGATGTTTATTACTAACCCAACTTTCATGAATAGCCATTGTGCCCATATTTAATGTCTGGTCAAAATTACACTGCTGTAATAGCAGCTCTCCTGACCCAGGGGGAGAGAGGACATATATATATGCGTGTCCTACCACCTGAGCTGAGAATGAGATTAGATTGCAGTGGGCTACCAACTTGGCCCTAGACAATGAGTGCCAGAAGTGCTCAGTGGCAGGATTAAAGCTGTGCACAGTTCTACTTTTCACTCCAAAAAGGGGATGTTGTACTTCTGGACTTACTGGATTAAGGTTTTTCTGAAACAGGATACTCATGGGGGAATAACAAACTGACCCTGCGTGTTCAGCGTTAGGCATAGGAGTACTTCTACATTTCATACTCGTAAAATTCAGCAGGATCTAACATCAGGATGACAGTTGCATGCCCTTTAGGTACAGAATTTTCAGCTTAGGCTCATTTCCCATGAGCATGCAGTGACAGGCACACAGGGGTTTGCGTGATTTGAATATTTTAAGTAAGTTGGAAGCATGGCACCAGTCAGTCAGACTTAAAGAGGAGAACAGAACCAAATACTTAATGCTTAAACCTACAGGATGGCACATACCAGCTTGAGCCCAAGTTGAGAATCCCCAGCCAAGACCTTGCAGAGTCCAGCTGAAGCCAGAGTTCCTACTTGGTGCTGAGAGCCTCAGAAGTTTATTTAGTGACACACAGGTTGTGGGAAGCAACAGCAAAATTCATTCTATTGCAAAGGCAGAAAATACCAGTCAGAATGAGCAGAAGTCAAGTGCTTTCATTGCTTAAACAGAAGCAGTGCAAGGCTGACATCTTTTAAAAAGGGGGGTTACTCTCGTGGTTCTCTTCTGGGAAGTTTCACTTCCTTAGGGTGTGTGGTTATTTCAGGTTAGCACAGCAAGTAGCAGGAGAGAAGGCATTTTATTTGCTTGTTGTTTATTTTTATATATTGAAGAATAGGCAAAATCACCATGTACTGGAACAAGAGGAGGCATTACAAAAACCTACCCTGAACAAAAGGAGCTATGTGGAGATTTTTCTACAATGCCAAGGTTCACAGTAACTCCTTTCCTGTGAAGCCACACTGAACTCTCTTAACAGCTAATATGTGGTACTTGGGACATGTCTAGTCCGACAGGGATGTGAAAACTCTTTTTGTGGTGATCCAAGGTGATCTTCTGCTATATGCTTTGCTCTGTGAAAGAGGCTACACACCTCTTTATAGGAAACGAGTGCCTTCAGGTTGTTTGCTTTTTCTGATTTTGTTTCACAGCTCTGGGCCTGGCACTGTTCTCTGAGAAGTTGGTTTAGCAGGAATAGGATCTGCTCTGTCATCTTGGGTATCGCCCACCTGTTCTCAAAACCACAGATTTCTCTGAAGAAAAGTCTGCAGGTGCTATAGAGCAAGGCTGCAGCAAAATGTCACGTGCTTTTCTGTTTGGAGAGATGAGACTCAGTTGTTTGCATTCTTTATGTATGACTGTGCTTCAGAGAGAGCTAAACTCAGTTTTATTATATAGAAGCAAAATAGAGAAAATATACAATTGTGACACCATTGCAGTTGTTGGAGTTGCTTTAATGTAGAGGTATGTGGAACCTGAATGATGTAGGCAGCTACTTGCAATGTTATCTATTGAAAAGAGTATGGTTTAGTTATTAAGTTATGCATTTTATAAAAAACTATTATCTTTCACCTTTGTGCCACCCCATCATGCTTATTTGTGCCACCCCAAGCTGATCCAACCGTGATGCTCTCCAAGCACTGCTTTTTGTAACAGTGGTCTTGCCTGTGGGCGCTCCTGGTTTTTCTGAGAGGTTAAACAGCACCTGAATTTTTACCATGTGAATTCCTGGCCTCCTGAGCCACAAATCTTACTATGGCTGAAACTGGCTTAAATTTTATAATACACAGTGTGAGTGTAACCACCTCTGACCTACCCAAATTATACAAACAGGAAGGGTCTCTCCCGCCCCAGGCCATGGCATGACCCAGGGAAGTCACTCTCTGCCTCCCTTGGCCCTGCCGAGATCTTCTGCCTCAGAGAAAGCCTGATGCCGGAGGCCACTGCCTTCCAGCAGAATCCCATTTTGGATGATGCATCCTACATCACTGCGCTGTCGTTTGCTTCACCCTTCAGTATTGCATATCTTAACCCCGCAGCTCCAAGGCATTTGCAGGCATCCAGGCATCTCCCACACATTTCCTTGCTCTACAGTGCTGCTCCGGCTCTGCCAGATGCCCGCTGGCGGCTGCTGCGGTCCCCGCCAGCTCTCCCCGTGCCCTGCTCTCTGGGCGTTCGGGCACTGCATGGCATGGGGGCCCGGTGGGAAGGAAGGACTCTATTTGCAGCACAGACCTCCCCATCTCCCTCCCATAAGCGATGCTGCTGGAGGCTCCTTCAGGGATGCCGTGCCGCCAGACTATTATTAAAAGGCCGAAGGAGTCCCAAGCACCACCTGTGTACTCCCTTCCTCCTGTTTTTCCTCTGTGTGCAGGCGCCCCTTCCCGCCGGAGGTGCAGGCTCGGTTGCCGGGGGCTCCATCGAGGTTTCCCTGGGCACGGCGGGGCGCTGGTCCGCCCTGTGCGCTGCTGGCGGCTGACAGCCTGGCGGTCTCCCTCCTCCTCCCTCAGCTGGCCGGGACGGAGGCTTAAAGGAAAAAAAAAAAAAAAAAAAAAAAAAAAAAAAAAAAAAAAAAAAAAAAAAAAAAAACAAACACCAAAAAACCCAAAAAAAACCCAAAAAAAAACCCAAAAAAAACCCCTTCTGGGGTCACTGGGAGGAGAAAAAAAAATTCCTCGTCATTTCTGTGGTGTCTACGAAAACGTCCCGAGAAGGAAGAGAAGGATCCCGCCCCGCGGGGGCAGCAGGGTTCGGCGGAGAGGGTGGGCGCCGGCTGAGCGGCCGGGGCGTCCCCCTGCCTTTGGACGGGAGGGGCTCTGCCTTCCTGCGGAGCCGAGAAGAAGGGGCCGAGCCACCCTGCTCCCCGCCCCGGACGGAGGGGAGGGGGTCAGAGCCGTCCTGCTCGGCGCCGGGGGCTCGGCGGGGCAGGGTGCCCGGGCCGTCCCCTGGCTGCGGCCGCCGTCTATGAGGCACTAGCGAGCCTCCCTCCAGCGCCGGGAAGCGACACAGCCCCGGCGGGCAGGGCCAGGCCGGGGGAGCCGTGCGGCGGGTGGCACCCCCCCCCCCCCCCCCTTCCTCCTCCTCCTCCTCGTCTTCCTCCTCCTCCTCTTAAGTTGGCCACGGCGGCGCGGGGCGGTGCGCTTCGCCCTGCGCCGGCGGCGGGGGATGTGCGGGCGGCGGCGGGATGGCTTCGGCCGTGTTTGAGGGCACCTCGCTGGTGAACATGTACGTGCGGGGCTGCTGGGTGAACGGCATCCGGCGGCTCATCATCAGCCGGCGGGGCGACGAGGAGGAGTTCTACGAGATCCGCACCGAGTGGTCGGACCGCAACATCCTCTACCTGCACCGCAGCTACTCCGACCTCGGCCGCCTCTTCAAGCGGCTCCTCGACTCCTTCCCCGAGGACCGGCCCGAGCTGTCCCGCTCCCCCTTGCTCCAAGGTCTGAGCAGCCCCCGCGGCCCTGGCGCGCTCCGCTCGGCGGGCGGGCGGGTTTCGGTGGCCGGGGAGGATGTGCGGGTGAGCGGTCCCTCTCGGCGGAGGGAAGGGTGAGGAGCTGCAGCCGCTGAGAACCGGACGGGGCGGGGGGGGGGGCAGAAAAACTGCGGGGGCGTTTTGCGGTCGGAAACTCCTCCCGGGATGTTGATTTCTGTTTCTTTTCTTTCTTTCTTTTTTTTTTTTTTTTTTTTTTTTTTTTTTTTTTTTTTTTTTTTTTTTTTTTTTTGACTATACGTTTGGAGCCGAGGGCTCCCCGCACCAGTAACGCTGCTGCTGTCTCCAGCTGCGCGGCTCCGGGCTAGGCTGGGCTGGGGGAACAGAGGGATCTCCCTTGGCGCTGCCCCTCTCCGGTGCCTCCGGGCTCCCCGAGGAAGGGCTGGGGGGGGGGTGGTTGGCAGGAAAAAGGGTGTAGCTGAGAAATCTCCTCATGTTGGTATGTTGTTTGCCACAAGGAGAGGGCATTAAAAAAAGGGCTGCGGCACTTGCCAGGGGACAGAGTAACTCTGGGAGCTGGCATAATTCCTCGCATAACTTCTGTGGAACGGGAATTGCAGCAGCGGTTAGTAGAGACGTCTGTTCTCTCCAGTTTCTGAAGTGGATTAACCAAACTCGAGGGATGTTGTCCATGCTCATCCTTGCTATGCAGAAGCAGGATGTACCCAAGCTGTCTTGTGGATTGGGTTTAGTTTGTTTAATGTTTGGGGTATTTTTTAGATAGAGTTACGTGTTCTACTCTGACGTGTTTCAAGTATGTAGAGTGGTGAGGAGAATCCAGTCATCTGAAAATGGGTGTATGCCTAGTACTTCCAGTCTCCCCACTTGTTTGAGTTACAACGTAAATGATTTGATTGAACAGGAATGGGGGGGAAACGGTATTCTGCGCATGATTGTCTCTGTGAGAGGATGGGAAAGTTTTCCCCAGCTCTCGCTTAGCTTCTCACCTTGCTAGTGGGACCCCCTTGCAGAGGGTCTGCCTTTTGCTATTCTTGGAACTGGGGCTCCACCACTCATATAGGTGTAAACCCACCGGACTTCATTCCTGGGCCGTCCCTGTGTGGCAGCGAGCTCTGCGCCCTGCCAGTGGCGATCTCTCCCGGGCTGCCTCCCCAAGGATATTTTCTGACAGGTGTTTATAGCGAGACAGGTCTTTTTCCATGGTCCTGCCAGATCCCTAACCTCTGGTGGTGGGCTAGATTTGTGGTTTTTATGTGCCTCACATTAAAACTCTCGTACCTTTCCCTCTCCAAGCTTCCTTGTGTCGCGGAAGCCGCAGCCCTCTCCCCGGCCCGTGTCCGCTGGCGCTGGGCTTTCCCGTGCCCGCTGCCGGGAGGTGGCAGCTCGGCCCCGCCGGCCCCGGGAGCTCCGCTCCACTGGCGGGCCCCGAGTGCCCTCTGCAGACGGCGGGGATGGGCGCAGGGCAGCCTCTTCGCTCCGGGCTGCGAGTGGGAGATGTGCGCAGGGCTGGGTGCCGGAGGGGGCTGTCTCCTCCCGCTTGGGTGCAGGCTGTTCCTGCGGATGCCACCTCTCATCCCCGGTGTGTGCGGCACAAACAGTGCTTCATGCATTTCTGTTGCTGAACCAGGGATCTAAAGTACTGCAAAAGCTTGTTACCCACCGTGTGTGTCCTACCCAAAGGACTGCGGGTGTGATTTTTACTAGTGCTGAGTGGTAGTAAATTCTCAGTAACATGGCCTTCAAGTGTATGTGGCACCTGGGCCACGGCTTTTGAGGATGCTGGGTAGGTTTGGAGCGAGGCTGCCTGTGGCCTGCAGGGCACGGGACCTGCCAGAGTCGCTATGACTAAAAATTGACGTCCCAGGGTGCCGGTTAGTCCTTCTTGTTGGCTTTATGGGGCTCTGAAGAGTAGCTTGGCAGCTGGACTGGGGTGTGTGCTGTGTCTGGCTGCAAATGGACTCGATCCTTGGCCTCCTGCCCCTCCCAATGCTGTTCCCCATTGGTTATGCAGAGGAGCTGCTGCTTATCCTAAAGCCCTTCTCATTCTTCAGTGCCTGCCTCAAGCGAGCATGGTTCCTCTCTTGTCTCAAGGCCTGCCAGAGCTTTTGCAAAGTATTTGACTCTTTTCACTTCTGTCCGAAGCATTATTTGTGCAGCTTGAGCCAGATGGGATTATAGTCCCTTGCACTGGCTTTACTTGACAGTCCCAGCTAGATACACTATTCATGCATGAACAACTGGGAAAGATTAACTATCCTCAGCCTGTGTTGCTCAATCTCTGCCTAAAGCCTAGAGCCAGCAACCTTGACTTACCTTTATCTCAGAAACAGGCTCACTGACTTCAGTAGAATGGGGAATGAGCAAAGCATCAATTCAGGATTTGAAAAATCGAAACCTAATATAAGTAGATTATGATCTGTATAGCTTGTTGAGTGGGTGGGGGTTAACTTTGCAACAGAGACAGAATAAAAATCAGTAGTTTCTAAGCAATTACAGCGTGCGTCACAATTTCAGCATTATTCTGTTTAAAATTATGCTGCTGCTGCTCTAAAGAAAATTACTTTGCAGAGTATGCTTCTCTGCCTAAAGAACACTTCATCATACCAACATTTAAAATTGGCTGGCCACAGCCTCTGATAACTTGACAAAGTTGAAACATAAAAATCTCATTTAACTAAGTGACAGTGATGCAAAGCTTTGTAGGTAAGAAGAGATTGCATGGGGCATGTCCAGTCTTTACAAAATTCATGGGGTAAGCATGGTTTCTTAATGCCCTGCTTAAAAGCAGATGTCCTGCTGTGTACAGTGAAGCTCAATGTACTTAACCCAACAAAAACACCTGACAAAAACCCATTCTTGTGTGTGTTAGCATTTAATCATATACATTTATGTGTATTAATGTATATATACAAATGCATTTACATATGTATGTGAGTTTGCTTGTGTGTGTGTGTGTTTATCTTAGGCTTCCTGAAAGAAGGTGAATATCAACTGTGCCTTTTATCTGGAGGAAGTGATAAAGTCTTGCACACCAAATTTGCATTGCACTCCAAAGTCCCTACAGATTTGCCTAAGGAGCATTAAAAGGACTAGCATTATCCTACAGCTCAGTCAAGCTGCAGTGTGTTACATTTAAGGGATACGACTGAGAGTGGAAGCTTGAGTTATTTGATGTTATTAACTTTTTGAATGAAGGTTGTGGTTATTTTAAAAACATCAGCAATTTTGGAGAGAGTTGGTTGTTACCTTTATTGCTGGCTTCAGCAGACAGTTCATGCTGTGCAGGAGTGTGCTCCTTTTCTTGCTCTGCACAAGGAAACCATCCTCTCCATTCCTTTCTTGACCCCTCATCCTCACAGACTGATTTCCACAATGCTCTCCCCTTCCTTATTTGTTGGAACTGCTGACTGCTTTGAGATTGCAGAGGAGAGGATGGGAGGTGCAGCTGTCTGCAGTGGCTGTTCATCTAACCCTTTCTTTGATATGAGAGGAGGGGAGGTCCCAGGGGGGAGCAGGGCATTCCCACAGTTTGGTCTTGTCTTTGGTAACTAATAAGAACACATGGCAGAGTGCACTTTCTGCATCTGGAGTGTACAATGATGCCAAAGGCCAAGGACGTTCGGCAACACAAGGCATCTCACTAGGAAGCTGGTAAACAAGGTTAGATAAGTGCATACCTGCAGAGTGACTAGGTATGATTCACTGTGATGTTGCCAGTAACTTGCTAGTGTTCTATTTGTCTTTGAAGTCTGCCTGTCCCTTGCTCTAGGCAAATGTACAGTAGAGGATCACAGGAAAACACAGGTTCATTCACTCCTGCAAGGAACACAGCCTAATGTTACTAAACTGTCTGTTTCTCTATGCAAAGTCTACTTTTGAATTTAATCAGTTTTCTTGAGAAAGGCAGAGCTATGGACTTCGAAGCTGAATTAAAAGTGATGGAAATAGAAATAGTTGCAACAGACCAAATAGGCACCAAAACTGAGGCATAAATCTGGAAAAGGACTCTTCTTCCCCCACCCCGCCCCAATTTTTCTAAATACTACTTGTGAGGAGGTCTCATCTAAGGTTTGTTCTAGAACTTGAGCCAGCTTCAATGCAGTCAGTGGTCACACACCTCCCTTGCTTCTGACTTCAGTGCCGGCAGAATCAACTCCTTAAGGAAGCCAAAAGAGCACAGTAGCAGCCTTTCAAAACAGGGATTTGTTTTGCCTTTGGAGTGGCAGGGTGGTTTCTGGCAATCCTCCTCTGCACTTTTTTGTTTTATTTGTTATCAGAACAGAGGCTCAGATACTCTTCCAGTGTAACTGTTCACATTGAATGTGCGTGTAGTGCCAGGTCCTGCTCTGATTCTCTGAGCTGCCAAATCAGAAACTCTCTGACAGATTTATTTTATTACTAGATGGGCCTTTCTTCCCAAAGTTCTCATTTTCCTCCTTTCCATGCCTCATCTGATTCGTTTTCCCTTGTCATGGCCTTTTGTTCCCCTTGGTCTTCTTCCTGTCATTTCCTCTCTGCTTCTCCAAGTTGCTTTCCTTGGGCTGCTTTTGTTCCTTTTCTTTGCCTCCAGGTTTCCCTCATAGTGTGCCACCATCCATGGTTATTTATGGCTCTGCAGAACTTCTCTGTTCCCTTCCACCTTGCAGGTGCTCAAGCTCTGCTTATCCATAGAAGTTTTCTAGTAGTGGTGGAGATTTCCTGTAGAAACCTTGCACCTTTATTTTGCCTCGTAGTGTAGAAGCAGACACTTCACCTGCGGCAGACCTGAGCGTCCCTCACAGGCACCTCACAGGCTGAGCTCCAGCTCCAAGGCTTGTCCCTGCCCCGGGGGTGGCATCCTCCTGCAGGAAGCAGGTGATCGATCAGCTGCTTTCCATGTCCGAGTGGCTGTGCAGCGGGAAGCTCCTCCAGGGCTGCCGCTGGAAGGATGTGTGCAGCACAGAAGGCAGTTCCCGAAGAGCCAGCCCAGGAACGTTGTTGGCTTGCAAATGCCGCGTTCATAACTTAGCTTTCTATATGCTGCATTAGAGCCTTGTTGTTCTTGTTGTTGTTTACAAGACCATCTGGGTGGGTGATTTATGAGAAGAGGGAGCTCTACAGGGGCAGCATCGTGGTTTCCACAGACAGCAGCTGTTTCTCGGTGCTGTGACAATAGAGATAAATACACTGCATCTATTGTGCTCTTTTCATTGTTGACATTGTCAACAGTTCATTAGTGGAGCTTGCTCAGAGCTTCTGTCTGGCAGACAAAAGATGTAGCTCTTGGTTATCAGACTCTAGCAGAACTGTATAACCAAAATTAAGTTTGTGGCTTCTGGGTTTGTTTTTTTATCAGCTGAATTTCATGGTTCATTTGTAATGATGGAGATAAATGAAGCTGACTGTGTTGTTATAAAGCTAGACACAAGTTGCCTTTTTGTGGTGAACCAAGGCAATGTGTCAGGGAAGTTTTTGGTGGAAAGGAATGGAAATGAGGTGTGTTTTTCATGACAGCTCTCACCTGATAAGAAATCAGCAGTAAAAAAGGTTGTAGGAGCTTGCATTTTTCATCAGGTTTTGACTGCTTTGTTCACTCCTGTCTCATGCTTCTTTGACATTTTTTTCTTGTGACTCATCAGGCACCAATACAGGCAACTCTGTGGGGAAAGCCTTTCTGCTGTGTTCTGCCACCAAAATGTGCCTTCTCCATTCCAGAGATCCTGGGAGATCCCATAACTAATAATACAATGTGTGGAAAGCCCATCATCTTGAGGGTCTGGATTTCTCAGCTTTTAATTTACCTCCTTTCTTTGCATGGGTATTCAAGTGTGCCAGGGTCCTCAGGTCATGGTCACTTTTGCTCTGGGGGGTTTCAGTTGCACAGTTGTTTGGACAGGACTTTTCCCCATCCTGCATCTGCTCCAAATGAACTGCAAAAGAGGAAAGGTGTGGACAGGGTTTTGGAAGCTCCCTGTCTTTCTGCATCAAACAGATTTATCTCAGTATCTTCAATATGTTTGCTACTACCTAGTGGATCTTCTGAAAATATGGAGTGACTCACGTGCATTTTGTGTACTGTTACCTCTTTAAAAGATTTTGGTCCTCATCATCAAGTTTGAGAAGGGCAGCACAATGTGATAAATGTCAAAAGTCCACCTCCCTACACCCACCCCTCTTTTCAGCTCTGCTGTGTCCTTTTAGTTGCTCCCTCAGTAATGCCACCAAGAGGGATCTTGTCATTGGTGTTGCATCAATGGCAAATCCTTTTTAAAGACTGTAGTGACTCCTGTCACATGAGGTGGATGAACTTCCCCACAAGGGGAATGGGGAACTGTGTCTGCCCCAAGAGAGTGGGGTTGTAGAATTAGGGAAAAGGCATCAAAGAGGAATTGCTGGAGCTTTCAAACTTAAGTCAGACCAGTGCTGTAGCTAGCTCTAGGATCTAGTGATGAGAACCAGATGCTTCAGAAGAAAGCATAAATAACAGGCAGAGAACAGAAAAGTGACAGTCCTGGTCTCTAGTAATTGAAGATCTGACATCCCTGATTGCCTGTAATTATCTGCCCTTCTCTGGATCTTATAAAATCTTTGGACTTAAGGGATCCCTCTGCTGTTATTTCTGCAGTCACTGAAGAAAAGTTGTGTGAAACAAGCTTTCCTCTCTACTGTTTTTGTTTGTTTGTTTGTTTTGGGTTTTTTGTTGTTGTTGTTGTTGTTATTTATTTATTTATTTCCTGCCTTTACATACTCCTCAGTATTCCTTTGCCCTTCTAGCAATCTTTTATCCTCCTCTCCTTCATCAGAGAGGAGGCAGCTGTTAATGGGAGCTGGTTTGGCCTTTTCTGAATCCAGTCTGAGGTGGCTAATACCATAGTTCCCAGGTGGCAAGGTTGAGGGAACACGTGTTTGTGGTGGGGAGGGATCCTACCTGGGCAGTTGCTAGGAGGAGCGAGGTATGGTGGCCATGAAGCAGGAGAAAACGACAGCTGAAATGGTATTGAGAAGACCCAGCCCAGAAGAGGGAAGAAGTAGGAAGCAGTGCAAAGGAGCAAAACAGCAGAAAAAATGGGGCTGAGTTATCTGTCATCTTTCAGCCCTGATCCATGGGCCAGCTGAGTGGCTTCAGTTTCTGCATGTTCCTGTGGAATATCTGTCTGCGGATCTATTTAGAAGTCAACTGGATATGGTCCCTAGCAGACTGATCTGACTTTGGACCTGGCCCTTCTTTGGATGAATCACATTAAACTCTTTTATTTAACATTATTCTTTAATGGCTGGGACCTTCCCTCTATTGTTCCATATACATCCTGGACTGTCTGTATGCACAAGGCTTAGAACATATCTGAGAGAAAGGAAGATTGAGGGAAAAGGATAAAAAAGTTTTAGCACTGCAGTGGTAGTGAAGACTGTGACTGGGGAAAAAGGGCACATCTCCTGTTGAAGTCTGGTCAGGAGAGACAGCAAAGCAGCAGTCTCCCGTGCAAGGCAACTTACATGTCTTCCCTAAAGATCTGGAATCCCTAACTTCTGCTTGGGATCTTATGTAAAGAGAGAGGGATGGACTCATGATTTAAATCTATAAGCCTCAAATCTTTCTTGCAGTGTAGATTAGCAGAACACAGTAGGATTTCTCTCTGGATTCATTTGTTTCTCCTTTTTTTTTCCCTTTGATGCCTATTCTGCAGTCTTCCCATAGGGAATAGAGAAAGAATTAAATGAGAGGGGCTCAATACAACTTTAGTCCTCATGTATGTACTGAAACACATAGCGTTTAGGACTATTGGCATTCCATCTTGCATATATGTTCAGAAATTACACCTTGGTTTCTGCTCTTTCTCATCTTCCTGTATGTGTAGAACTGATTTTGAGAAAATATGATACCTCTTGGACATTCTTTGCTCCTGCCATGACCACAAACATGAAGTGTAGTCCTCCAGATTGGAGAGACAGGGTTTGCCCACGGTTTGGCAGTATGTATACATAGTGACTTGTACATAGCAACCCAACTCCAGAAAAACAGGCTTCTGTGTGTCATCATTGACATGATTCATTGACATATTACAGATACATACTTAACTTGGGCATGAACTTACTCTTCCTTGAAAGGCACTAGAGGATTTTTGAGACAATGCTTATTGTGTACACTGACTGTCAGGACTGCTCTGTGATTTCATTATGAGCCATGAAGCACATGCTGGGATTCCGAGCTTCCTGTGGGAGAAACATGGGGTACATTATCTGCGGTTTTCACAATGTCATTAGTTGCAGATTTGGTGGCTCACAGAGCAGTAATAGGACAGCCCTACCAAGGCTTGTGTGTTTACATCAGGAATTGGCTCTCTGTTTGTTCTCCTCTGCTGCTGAGCTCGTTTCCTGCCTGTGTGCAGCACTGGGCCCCTCTCCCACGCTGTGAGCCAGTGTGCCAGGTACACAGCTGCTGGCCTGCTCTCCCAGCCTCCTGCAGCTGCCCCAGCACCAGGGACCCAGGGCAGGAAGAAAGCTGCAGGCTTCTGGTGCTGCTTGTGCCATACTTTTCCAGACACAGGCTGCTCTGTGCAGAGGTGCTCCCTACGCTTGGTCTCAGACTGAAAGCTTTTCAGTCTCAGGGACTCTGCCTGGGGCTCTTGGTCTGGAAACGGGCAGAGAAAATGTCAAAAGGATTGAATCAGGTCACTGACTATGTAATAAAAATAAAGCAATCTCCCAGGTTCAGGTGAGTGCCATGCTGGGTTAGGCAGTGCCATCCCTCCTGTCACCCAGCCTGTTGGCTCCCTTGTGTGCAGGATGAAGGAATCTTAGAAGTTTGTGGTATTTGGCTGCAGCGTTTGTGGCAAAAAAAGAGGAGCCATTGGGACTCCAGTTTACCTCAAACGCTATAAACATAGTGTTTATAGGATTTAAAGCACTTGAAATAATAGCCAATTGTCCAAGTACAGCACAGGCAACAAGACAGAGAGCAAAGTTTTCCTGGGAGGAGTTTGTGCATGTTTTCCATTAGCAGTCCAGACAAGGACCAGAGCTGAGAAAAAGGCATGAGAACAGCCTTTCACCATGACCTCACTAACAAATTTCCCAGCTCTGAGTTCAGCTCTGTTGCATGACTGAAAAAGTGAAGAAAGCACAACTGGTTCCAGGATACTGGTTGCTTTTCTGGTATCTTATTTTTATTTTAGAGCAAATGGAATATAGGTTCTTGGGTAGTAAAAGCCCCAGATGGAAACACAGGCTAGATATGTATTTGTGTCCCATGGGCACAGACAACAGCCTTGGGACATGTTGTAGCTGCTGTATGGATGCTTCATATGTGGCCAGGGGGTCCCACACACTCCAGATGCATCCACATTTTGGTTCATTTGTGTCAGGATTAATGAATGGTGGGGATTCTGGGCTCTGTCTGCAGTGTCAGCTGGCATGTCTGTGTGTCTGTTTGTTCAGGCGTTTCCAGCATCTGGAGATCCTACATCAGTCTCTGGCTTCTTTTCTCTTACTTTCTGCTTCAACAAATCTTCCAAACAGGAGAAAGAAGACAGGCAAAGGAGAAACCCCCACAAAGTGAAGAATAGGTCTGGAAACTTGGATGCAGTTCTGTGACCCTTCTTTATACAAATTCTCATTCCTGCTCAAACTTGATATAGTGCCTGAGTGAGAAAGGAGCTTGGATGGCACATCCTAGCCTGCAGTCTCTTGCTTCTTCTGTGGAGTCTGGGGTTTTCTGAGGTGAAGCCTTTGACAGGAGTGGTCTGAGGCATTCCCTGCTGCTCACCTAATTGTGCTGGCAAAGCAGAAGCAGTTCTGTGTTGTGGTGTGGGAGAGGAAATGAGGTGCAGGGGAAGGTGGGAGCACCTTAAGCCAGTGTTGACACCAGAGACTTTACATTGTGAAACCCCAGAGTTCCTCATGCACGTAGGTGCTGTGGTTGATGACAGCAGCCAGTTAGAGAGCACTGAAAGGGATGGAAAGGAAGGACTAGGACCTCCACTCCTCCTGGCTCCTTGGGCAGGCAGTGCCTCACTCTGGTTAACGTGGCTGTGGAGTTGGCAGCAGTCTCTCAGATTGTGGGATCATGGTCTATGACTAACTGAAACCAAAGAGCCTCTGTTAACTCTTAAAAACAGAGACTTGTAGAATGAAGATAAATGGGGGCCTTACAAACTTCATGAAAATTGCAGAAGAAATTATAGGTTTAAATATGTGTATATAAGGCCAGTCAAGGCCCTAGGTATCTGTTTGTTTGGGTTGCAGATGTAAGAAAAGAAAGGCTTTAGCCTGGCCAAATTTAACTCCCTGTATGGGGAATTCATTTAAGGTCAGCAGCTTTAAGCCCCAAAGCTGCACATCTGCAGTGATTAAGCACGTATATAGGAAGCTGTCCAGGCAGATGTAGCACTCTCCTTCCCACACTGTCTGCTTTTTGGTTTTGATATTACTGAAAGCTTCAGTAAGAAGGAGTTTTTATGGTGTCAGATGTTACAAGTCTTCTGTGCCAGTTTCCAAATTGGAGTGTGGGTTTGCATGGCTGGTGCCTTTCCAAGAGGTGGAAGGAGATAATATACCAGGGCTGGAAATTCCTTGTGAATGCAAGAAGCTGTAAAACCTCCCACGGGGTGATCTGTGACAGTGCAACAGGCTGACAGCCTTGTCTGACTTCCTGGTGAAGCATAAAAAGGCCGTGTGGAGCTGCAGATGCTTTCCCTGATTACTAATGAGAGAAATCCTGACCGCTTGGCTGGTTTTCCTCATGGGATGAATGCTCAGGGCTGCTGCCAATGTGGTTTTGTTTTGTTTTGTCTTTTTTCTCCCCCTCCCAGTCTGAATATCTTCATTTGTTTGAAAGTATCCCTCTTCCTGGTAAAATACTTGTTCCAACAGTGTGTGCTTATCTGGGAAAGGGTCTGAGATTGAGGGCAGATTTGAGAGGGCGCAGTTGAATGCTGAATCCCTGGTGGATCAGCAATGAGGAGGGAGCCACAGCTGGGTAGTCTCTGCTCTGACTGTATCAGTGTTTATGCAGAGTGGATTAAGACCAGCAGGAGAAGTGGAGGCACCCCATGGCTGCTGGCACTAGGGTGGCTGGCTCTGTTTTTTCTGATGTGGGCTGCAGCAGGACCAGCAGCTTGTTTCTAACATCATGGATGAGTGTCTGAGCTGTGGGGTCACAGTCAGCTTTTTCTTTCTTTTAGGGAAGATGAAAGCCCTTTCATTGAAAAATCTGAACTTGATCCAAATGTGGGATGGGATCATATTTGTGGAGGGGCAAAGCAGATCCACCCAGGCCTGCAGCCCATGGTTAGCACAATGAAGGGTGCTGGTCCACAATTCAGGTCTGTAATGCCAAGCACAGCCCAGCTAGAAGGCAATCTATGGACCCAAGCAAAGATACCTGACTGCAGTCTACAGCAGCCAAAGCAAGACACACACCACATCCGTTATATGCCTGCTGGGATGCATTGCTCTGCTGTCAGGAGAGAGGGAAAGTTGTACTGGGTTGAGGCAACAACCCTGCTGAAAAACAGGCCAGATGAAGGACTGTTGAGCAAGAGAAAGGCTTTGACAAGCAGGGGACTTTTGTGGGACAGCTGTCAAGTAAACCCGGTTGCTTTGGAGACAATCTCTGTTTTATTTAGAGCTGTAACTGGAGGAGAGCTGACAGCTTCCAAGTCACACTTTTGTCTGGAAAGTTTCCGTGGGATTGTATCTCGTTGGTAGCAAACAACAAGGACTGGTGGAGAAAGAAACTGTTTGTGGATGCTGTTCCCACACTGTGCATGTTGGATGGCTCTGTGTTTGTCTTTTGAAAAGGAAGATGGAGATACACTTACTTTAACACAATTGTAGTATATTGAAGTGCTTTCTTACCGACTGCTTTGCAGATTTTTAATTTTGGTGTTTTTGATTTATTGTGCCTTTCCTGTTCCAGTTTTTGTTCCATTTTTCATTTGTTTGTTTGTTTATTGTGGCTTGGTATATTCAATAATTTCTCTTAGGTATTTCATTTTCATGGGTGTATCCTGCTCCTTGGAAAGCATACACAAGTGTAGAAGTTAAATAATGATTTGATTAGAAAAAGTAGGTTGCAAATAGCAGCAATAAAAGGCCCACTAGGGGATTTGAGATTTTGGGATTTATTTCTCCTCATATGCCCTGTACAAGCATCTAACCTGTGCTGTATTTCCTTCAGTCTGCTAGAGGAGGGAAAAGTTACAGATGTCCTGCAGGTTAAACATACAAAATATGGTATCATGGTTTAAGATTACCATACTGAGCAATTCAATATTGCATTTTAATGCATCTTTCTGGATATTGGGCAATAGAATTTCTGTCTTCATTCCTTCTGCAGCACTGTGATAATTCACTGACTGAATAGATTAAAAAAATTCCTAACAGTTATCTTGCACTTGAAAAACATGATACTGACAAATTTTTCTTCGGCCACTCACTGGGGCTTACAGTCAGAGAAATACAAAACTGCTCTCAAAGCCTTTTGTTTAGCTTGGGTTTATTTTTTCCTCTCTTATCTGTAGGATGTGTCTTTTGGTTTTCTTTTTATTTATGGGGGGAAAAAAGAATGAATAATGGTTCTTGGAAGCAGAAAGTGGGCTATTTAACTATCACTGCTGGGAATGCTGTGTAGTGAAACTGTGGGTGAGGGAGTAGGTGGTTGTACTTCTGCTTGTCTTGCAATTCCTACATATGGTCATAAACAGCTGAGTTTGTGTCAGGCTTGCAACTCTGCTTGTAAACTACACCCACCTCAGTTTGGGGTGCACACTTTATCATCAGTTGGCTTAAAAGATATTTCTGGAAGGCATATTTGAGGTTGTTCCACATCTTCCTGAAGGGCTGCTAAAGCATGTGTAAGTGTGCTTTTGTTTATGCTTATGATTTGTTTACTTTTTTTCTAGGGCTCATCACAATAAAAGAAGCCCATGATATAGAAGCTAGACTTAATGAAGTGGAAAAGCTTCTGAAGACTATTATAAACATGCCTTGGAAGGTGAGTAAGCCAAGCTCCAATTTAGCCCAGCTTGAGTCCTCCTTCGTGGTAACATGCCCTCTCCTGCAGATTAGAATGTTATGGGCTTTGCCAAACTCTGAAAGAAGCAGCAATTTATCAAGTAGCTTGGAGAAATGCTGAGTGCCAGAACTGTGTAATGATGCCTCCAAGCTGTCACTTGTAAGAAGTCTTTCTATCATACTATGAAGGGGTGGAAATGGAGTTGAGGGACAAATCAAACTACTGGTTAAAAATGAATGTCTGTTTTTATTTCTCTCTTTTTAAGTATTCAAGGTCTGAAGTTGTCCTCACATTCTTTGAGAGATCTCCTTTGGACCAAGTTCTAAAAAATGACAATGTCCATAAAATTCAGCCAAGCTTTCAAAGTCCAGTTAAAATATCAGGTAAGAATTGTTAACTTCCTGCAGCTGACACAAGAATTGAAGAATGAAAATTACTTCATTTGCTGTTCCCATTATTATTTCTCTATCAGCAATTCCAAATGTAGTTCTCAACAGTGCTTTGTGATATAGAGGATATAATTTTCCTTGATATACTGTGCAACATGCATTCAGGCAATAAAGTGGCAGGTGAAATGGGAGGCTTACAAATGCAAAGGAGTGAATGTGAGGAAAATGCAGTCCTTACTGCTGGTATCACTTAGAAAGGAAAATTTTCAGGCTACTGATACAGTATGGTGAAAAGGTAAGCTTGGTGCCAAGCAATGGACAATATCAGCAGTGAGAATATTAGATATTATTAGGAAAGGAGGGGGAAGCAGAGGAGAGGAGCATAACCCCATCTTGAATACAATATGCACTATTTTGGTTTCTTCACCTAAGGGTATAATAGAATTTGAAATTATACAAATAAAGGGTGAGAATTCAAGTTGTTGAACAGCTTCTCTAGGTAAGGGGTTAATTAAAGAAGGAAACTTCACTTGTGAGAAGAGATGACAGACTGGTACGATGGAAGTCTACAAAGCAGTGACTAGAAGGAGGTCAATGCCCCTGTACTTCTTATGAAACAAGAGCTATAGGTTATCCAATATCATTGACAGACAACAGGCTTTAAACAAACAAAAGAAAGGTTATGATATTGTTTTGTTTCCATAAAAAGAATGGTTAAGGATTGGAACTCACTGTCATAGGATATGGTGAAACTGAAAGCAGAAGTGACTCCAAAAGGGAATTGGACAAGGAAGTGGAGGAAAAGTACATTGAAACCTGTCACAGGTGGAGACATAGGAAGTTCCTAAACCACAGATTGCTAGTGGGTAAAGTGGAGAGCCTATTCTTTTAGCCTTTCCCTTCTTCATCTGCTAGTGATTGTTGTCAAAAGGTCTGAGAGCTTCTAGTGTGCCTGGTTTTGAATTTCTACATTGAAACACTTTGTTTGAGCCTAGTGGTAACTCCTGGTTTTGTGTCACCAGATGAGCTTATTTACAGTTAATTGAAGTGAAATACTACATAGCCCTCCAAGGTTTGTAGTGTCTGGCAAGGAACTGGTATGTAGTAATGCACCCCCCACTCTTGAGTGGGCATTTCTGTATTAGGAAGTTTGACTAGAAAGTTCTGTCTTTTCCCCTTGTTGATTGGCTGAGTGACAGGAGAGAAGCGCCTGTTGGACCTCACAGATGCTCATCAAAACTTGTACCCCTTCCTATTGGCAGAGTTCGAATAGGACCATCATCAACCATCGGATATAAAAGGGGACAGAACAAAGGGACCGGGGGCATTCTCGAGGTGTCATAGCAGGTGGCAGATCTGTCACTGTGCTCGGCTTTTGTATTTTATTTTATACCTTTTCAGTAATTGTATTAAACTATTTTCTTTTTCAAGACACCCTCGACCATGCTGTCTCGCTGATTATTATTCAGCCAACTCTCAAGGCCTAGACCCTCAGAGCTTATAGGGCTTCACAGCTCCATACTGGTATCAATTGTCTTTGGTACTAGCAAAACTATCTCAGCTGAATAATAGCATGTTTTAATTCTAAATTATTGTTGATAGTGACGAGTCATATCTAATTAACTGGAGGAAGATTCTCCTACCTATGCAGATATCCAAAAGCATCTTGTGGTAATTAATTTTATCGTTCAAGGGATTGCTGCCCTTAATGCTAAGAACATAGGTGGAAATTTGATGTTAATTGATATTTGCCTCATCTGGGTGTTGTGCAATGGAAATGGTTCAGTGTCTGGCAGCGCTGTCAGTAGGTGGCAGTAAATGACAATGGGTAAAGCAGTTCATGCAGCAGTGAAATGCTGGAACTCTTAGGTCAAGTCAAGGACACTAGGAAAATACTGGCATTCCTGTTAGTCACAGCGTAGCTTTCTACCTGTCTCACAGTCTTGGAAAAGCAGGGAAAAATGTTTTGTATTCTCTGAGAAAACAAACTGTCCCCCGCATGGTCCTGCTCAGAGGGGTAGGTGATGGAGGAGAAAGAAAGGGTCACCCTCCAAGATGAAATCTGAATTTGAATTTATGGTGTAAATCTTATTTTACAATCATACAATGCTGGCTCAAGATGAGTCATTTGAAGTATGATTCTGCTGGGGTTCAGTGTTTTTGCAGCCACCAAATATAATCTGCTAAAATGAGTTGCAGTAAAATACAGAATGAAAGTAAAAGATGATACTCAAGAATAATATGGAAATGAGTTTTGACTTTGCCATAATGCAGGAGCATGTAATGTTAAAAAAAAATACCTCTTCTCTCCTGTCTCATCTTCTGTTCATTGCTGAAACTTTATATATAGCTGAAATTTGTTGGTGTGTTTTCTGCCTACCATATTTTCTGCCACAGACTAATATTTTTGTTGTGCTGAAATGCAAGGCTGTAACACAGGATCATGGTGTCTTGAGGCAGATCAAGAGTTATAATACTTAAGTCAGTGCTGATTTTTTTTGAAATGTGCATTTATTTTGTGTTGGTCCTAGCTTCATCTAAAATTGTGTGGCAAAAAGAAATCCTTGTGACTTGCCTAGTTTGACTTTCCATAGAGTACAGATGTGGATTAACTTCTCATTCACATCAAATACTGTTCATTAGTTATCAATTCTCCCCATGATCACAAGTCAGTGGAATTAGTTGTAAATTTTAGATATTCTGTATTGGAGGCTTCTAACACAGCAACAAATAAGCAGTATCAAGGGCAGCGTAAAACATGGTATTTCTTTACACAACTTAGAGCTGGTGGTTGAATTAACTTGTAAGGTCACTTTTCATTTCTCTTTTTATGTCTTTTTTTTGGTTTTGCTTAAGCCTAGGACTCTCTAAGAAAAAATACAATAATGTTTTGGAAGTGGTAGTTTCTTCAGGTGCCCTGTGTCACGAATTGGTTGGGTGAATAAAATTGCTTGAGCACTGTCAGTTTGCAGATGTAAGAAGCTGTGAAATCAACTCTTCGTTCCTGTTTTCCTGTGCAGATTTTCAATGTCATGCACATGTCTCAGTTCATAGCCATGTCAATTATATGTGATACACAGTTGTTTTCCAGCTTTTTGTTTTCAATCTTGTTTTCTTTTTTCTCCCAACAGAAATCATGCGATCAAATGGATTCTGTTTAGCCAACACTGAAACAATAGTCATTGACCACAGTATACCTAATGGAAAAGAGAAGCACCTGGATGTAGATTCAGCAGAACATTTGTAAGTGGAATTTGAGCAAGAGCAATGCTGTCACCTTCACTGTAGCTTTCCCACCCCCGTAGCAAAATGTTACTGTCTATCCAAGAGCAAGACTGATACAGCTGTCATCCTGACTGGTTAAAGGTTGCCAACACTTCACAGCAATTTCCTGTTAAAGTGGGTAAGATGGAGGAATGATTGACCCCAAAGTGATCAGTCCTCTGTGTATGAAAAAGAACTGAGGTTGCTGTAGGGTTGCTGCGAATGGAGAACAGAATTATTTCTTTCTGTCATGACTGTGATGAGAGCTGGTTTGAGCCCAAACTTGGAAACTCGAACAGCCTAACAAATGGGCTATCCTGCTACAAAGGGTAGTAGAATGTTTAGGAAGCAAAACACCGTCCTCAGAGGGGAACACATCCCTGAAGGTAATTGAACAAAGGTCAACAGCTACTCAGCTGGGACTTGGTGTAGCATGTGTGTATACTTAGGGAAAAGACAAGTTAGACTGGTTTCATCGGGAAGTTCTGCTTCCTAATGCATGTAGGTATTGTGGGGTCAGAAACCTGTAACCAGGAGGGCTTCTATGGCTGTGAACTAAAGCACAAGCAGTTCCACCTCAACACAAGGAAGAACTTCTTTATGTTGAGGGTGGCAGAGCACTGCAACAGGCTGCCCAGGGAGATCATGCAGTCTCCCTCTCTGGAGGTATTCCATACCCACGTGGGCATGTTCCTGTGTCACCTGCTCTGGGTGACCCTGCTTTGTCAGAGGGTTGGAGTGAATGATCTCAGGGTCCTTTCCAACCCCAACTATTCTGTGATTCCATGATTCATGTAGGTCTTACATCAGTGACTGTATTCACAGATGGGTATTGATGGAGATATGCTCCTACAGATTTCTGTCATACCAGGTGATTGATATTTCAATGAGCTTCAGGTAGTAAACCATTTAAATATTTTTGATGAGAAATGTTGACCTAATTTTTCATTAGACCAGTCAAATGAGGGGAAAAGAATACTAGAAGGTTTACAGAGCCTTTGAGTGCAGTGGTCTGTCTTGTCATATTTGAAATACCAGTCTGTAACAAGGTTTAGAGCTTAGCAACATTTTCTCAGAGGGTAGAGAGTGTGTCTGACTCCAGTGTAATTTCTTGAAGTCTTTTTATTAACTAACCACTTAGTGTTTTAAACCTTGACCTTGCTATCAGCATTTAAGCTTATGAGCTTGTAATAATGAAGCTCAAATGGCACACTAGAGGTAATTCTGTAAGGCCAATACTTGAAATTAAAATTGTTATAGTTCACAGTGGATCACTCCTTGTCCTGAGAGTGACAAATTATAGGAGAAAAAAAACAGAGAAAGCCTTTTTCTGCCTTACTTTGATCATTTAAAAAAAAAATTAAAAATATTTACAGCTAGTTTTGATTTTAGAAATGTGCTCCAACCCAAGCAAAGCTTATCAGCCTGGGATCAGAATCTACAATCATCTCACTGTCATCCCATTGAAGTCAGAGACTGTTAAGGTCAGAAAATGCTAACGTGATAAAAGCTGAAATGTAGGCATATTTTCCCATGAACCATGGTGGAAGAAGTGAATCTAGAGTAACAACCTGACTTTTTGCAGCCTGACTTAGTTTAACTTTCCAAAGGATGTGAAGTCAAGTCAAGAAGTTAATAAATTTCGAATGTGTGTTTTATACAGTGCCCTAAATTTTCCCATCCTGCAGCTGTATTTCATAGCCAAGACATAATAGCCAGGAGATAATGGAACCAGTGTAGCACAGCTGTTTTGTAAAAATTGAACCGTTTATAAAAGCAGAGATTTTCTATACTGTTGGTTCAAATGTATGGGATTAGCCCAGAAAGGAAACTTCAAAATCTTTCAAATCCTACTTTGTTCCATCTTGGTCTCAGTAAAATTGGATTTATGGTGTGTTCCACCCTGAAATCAGAGTTAATTCATTTGTGGACTTGATATCCTCAGATGGGAATTTTTTCCTTTCAGCTGTGTTAAACTCTTTATGACTTCTGGGTTTTGGCTGCTGATGGACTTGAATGAGACATTTTGCAGAGCATACCTGTATTTTTTGGGAAGAAGTGCTTGAAGCTCCAGCAGGAAGTGCTCATTCCCTATACTGGTTTGCTTGGTCACCTGCAGTGCTACCTGCCCATCAACTTCTTGTTGCAAGAGAAAATACAGCACTTTTCCAAGCTGCAGTTGCTTACTCAGTTGTTCTGAAGTAGGTCTTTTCTGCTTCCTTCATTTTCTCTCTGATTTTATTTGGCAGTACACCATACTGTTGCAAACTGTGGTGAAGCCAGTGTGCTCAGCATCCATGTGGTGTAACTAGTCCTTTTGCGTGTGGTTCTTGGAGAGTAGTCTGAAGTCCTTTTGAAAGAAAAAGCAATAAATGCATGGTAAATAAATGCATTTGAACTTATGTTTTGGTTTTGTTACAGAGATACTTTTCTCTGCGAAGACTGTTTTCACTTCTGTCTTCTAGGCCAGCAGCAGAGTCTCTGGCATTGAATAAGCTGCCTTTTTGGCAACTTCACTCCAGTACCTGAAGGAGACCTGCAAGAGAGATGTAGAGGGAATTTTCATGGGCACAGGTCATAGGGCGGTGGCCTTAAGCTGAAGGAGAGTAGGTTTAGATTAGCTTTTAGGAAGAAAATCTTTATATAAGGGTTGTGAGATACTGGTACAAGTTCCCCAGGTTGCGGATTCCCCATCCCTGGAGGCATTCAGAACCAGGCTGGATCTGAGTAAACTGACCTAGTGGAAGGTGTCCTTGTCCATGGCAGGGGGGTTGGAACTAGGTGATCTTTAAGGTCCCTTTCAAACCAAACCATTCTATGATTCTATGACATGTACATCTTGTAAATACTTCCAGTGATGGTGACTCAACCACTTCCCTGGGCAGCTTGTTCCAATGCTTGATAACTCTTTCAGTCAAGAAATCTTTCCTAATATCTAATCTAAACTTTCCCCAGTAGAACTTGAGGCCCTTCTTGCACTGTCACTTGTTACCTGGAGAAGCGTCCAACCCCGCACCTGGCAACCCTCCTTTCAGGCAGTTGTGGAGAGTGATAAGGTCTCCCCTGAGCCTCCTCCAGGCTAAAAAACCTCAGCTCCCTCAGCTGCTCCTCATTAGACCTGTGCTGCAGACCCCTCACCACCTTTGTTGCCCTTCTTCAGACAGGCTCCAGCCTCTCAATATTTTTCTTGTTGTGAGGGGCCCAGAGCTGGACACAGGATTTGAAGTGTGGCCTCACCAGTGCTGAATAGAGGGGGACAATCCTTGCCCTGGTCCTGCTGGTCACTATTTATGATACAGGCCAGGATGTCCTTGGCCTTCTTGGCCACCTGGGCACATGCTGGCTCCTGTTTAGCCACTGCTGACCACCACTCCCCCAGGTGCTTTTTTGCCAGGCAATTTTACAGCCACTCTGCCCCAAGCCCATAGCTCTGCATGGGGTCACTTGTTGTGATGCAAGTGCAGGACCCAGCACTTGGTCTCGTTGAAGCTCATACAATTGGCTTCAGCCAATCAATCCAGTCTGTCCAGATCCCTCTGGGAAGGCCTTCCTACCCTCCAGCATACTGGCACGCCCTCTCAGCTTGGTGTCATCTGCAAACTGACAGAGGTTGCACTTGATCCCCACGTTCAGACCATCAGTGAAGATATTCAACAGGAACTGGCCTCAAAACTGAGCTCAGGAAAACACTACTTGTGAAAGGCTAGCAAATAGATTTGACTCCATTTACCATCCCTCACTCTTTGAGCCCAACCACCAGTTTTTTACCTAGCAAGGCAGTCCAAACCATAAGCTTCTATGTTGTTCCCTCTTCTTCCTGGTGAATCCGTCTAGCAAATCTAATGCATTAACAGAGGTTAAAATGATAAAGAATTTTGTCTTACAACACAAGAAGTTGGGTCTTGCAAAATACAGTGTCTGTAAAGATGCTTTGAGGAAAAAAAATGAAGGGCAGCAGTTAGGGCATTTAGGAATCTGAAGGTCCACAGTAGAGTTGCAGAATTTATTTTGAGAGAAAGATCTGTTGGTAACAGCACAAAAGCATTTTGACTGCTGTTGTTTTACACAGCTGCTGACTGTGGTAAACGGTCCTGGTTTATTAAGTTTGGTTTTGTGTGAGCACTCTAAAGCAGTGCTTTGCAGACTGCTGTGCCGACACTTCCTTTTTGGTGGCAAGGAAAGCCTTCTGCTTAACCACAGCATCTGACTTCCACTGCTTTGCACCTCCCATTCTGCTTGTAGTAACCTATCAGTGGGGCTGGAGAACCACAAAATCTGTAGAGCCTTTCAGATATAATGATGTAGCTTTATGCCAATAAGAGAAAGAACAGAATCTGAATTGCCTTCTTGACTCCTCTTCTGCTTTCTTCTCTCTATCTGCCCCACTGGTATTTCATAATCTGTTATTTCTGGATCACTTGCAGTCCATAAGACAGCACAACATGATCTGTGAAGTGTTTGCAACAAACCAAGTCAACTCCCTTGTGCAGACGTTCCCACACACGCAGGCAAGTAAACAGCCTGGAGGGACTTGAGGAATGAGGGCAATAAACATTCAAAGTTCAGTCTCATTGCTGTTTCATTTTAAGTGAAGAGCAAAGCAACAGCACTGCAGGAGAAAATCCATGAGTTTCTGCTCAAAAAAAAAAGTTCTCTATTTTGGCTCTTATAGTTTAAAAAAAAGAGGTGAGAAGGACCAGGAAGGAGTATGGAAAAGACAGAACTGTGGCCATACATTACAGGATATATAGACCAGGCTATCCAATAACCTGTGATACTTCTAAATAAAGTTTTGGGAAGAGATGGAAGTGGGAGACTTATCTGCTTATTTACCCTACCACTCTTTTTCAGGTCCTCTGAAAGACTTAACTCTTAGGTCATCCTGTAGGGTGAGGTTAGAGGGATGTCTGCCATTGTTTCACCTCTCTAGAGTCTAACCAGTTCATGTGTAGATGAGGTGCAGTTTAAAATATTAATTATTTTTAAGCTCATCAGTTTATCTGCTATTCAGAGAGCTGCAGTAGGCCAGCTAGGCTGATAAAGGTGTTGGACACAAATGCTAAAAATGAGAGCTAGGTTAGAATTTCTTTCTCCATCTTGTGCAATTTTTCAGTTTCCATTTATTTTTCTTCCTCATTCTGTCATAGTGAATGAAATTTCTTTCAAAATATTAGCAAGAAAGTTTGAGAAAAAGAAACTTCAGGGTTCTTCAAACCCCTTTTAGAACTGAAGTGAAATTTAGTCCTTGGCCTGCAGTGACTGCCTTATCTGCTAGGCTGTCCAGGAAGAAGATAATGTTTCTTACTGCAGAAATTCAAGCCTTCTTGGAATGGAATGTGTGTAACTGAGAGAAGTGGAGGTTTTAACAGCTTGATGTCTTCTGGTTGAGAGTAGGTATGGAACAGTAGGTAATTCTTGCAAAAGTTCAGGTTATGAAACAGGTGTTGGGATGTGGGGAGGAAAATACCAAAACAAGTGAAACTAAATTTGGGAATCTTTTTATATTTGGAGATTCTTTGTCAAACACTAAATCTTGTACCATGGGAAGGACAGCTAGACTTTGGAGGAAGGATACAGTAGTCATTTTTTTCCTACCTATGTTAGACACTTGGCCTCTTAGAAAAGCCAAATCCAGAGAAGTTGCCTGTGAAGTGAAAGGCTGAGAGTCCAAGTTCCAATGGAAAACAAAGGCAGTTTCTTTTTCACTTTTCTGTGAGAACTAAAGCGTTTTGTGTTGTTGACACATGCTGTGGGAACAAAACAGAAGAATGTGTACTTCAGCTGCATGATTCACTCTTCCAAGACTCGTTGCTTCCTTCCTTCCTTCCTCACTAGTAGCTTTGAAAATCAAGGGTGACAAGATTACTTGCTTGCATGCACTATGGTTCTCATTGGCCCATGGTTTAGTCAGAATCACATGAGTATAGGAGAAGGAGGTGTGCTGGAATCAGCTCCAAGTGCTTCTCCCACTCCCTTAGTGTTTTTTTTTCCAATTCCTTTGAATTTCTAAACGACTTAATGCCTTTTGGTGTTTTTTTTTTTTCATCTCTCCTTAGGTTTGAAAGTGTTAGTGACTTTACCTCAGAGCTGGAAGACAGTGATGATCCAACAGCTTATGTCACCAATTTGACATACTACCACCTGGTCCCATTTGAGACTGACATTCTGGACTGAGGCTGCTCAGGGGTGCAGTCAGCCAGCATCCAGCCAACCTCTTCATCCGTAGGTTCTGCTATCTCTGGCATTGCATCTCTGTGAATAAGGCTGTGCAGACAAGACCAACAGCAGGGAAGTTGCAGCAAGAGCACCACAAAGCTGTTTTTGTACATGTGGTCCTCTGTTGTGTGCTATGGAGACATCTTGTAAGGACGTATCTGCTTTGCTGCTGACAACAAACTCACTTTCTGTGAAAGCAAGGCAGCAGAAGTTTCCTGGGGATCAAGGAAATCTCTGCTATGTCTGTGGGAATTGCCACCCTGACGCAGCTGTCAGAAGTTTCTGCTGTAGCAGGCACAAGTCACTCGTGCTCCTTGTGGTGCAAGTTGAGTTCCCCTTTTAGGATACCACCAGAAACTTCCTCAGATGGCATGACCACACTTTTTATGCTTTGTAAGCAAGAAGACAAGCAAACCAGCTGAACTTTGTCAGTTCCCTCTGCAGTTGCTTAATGGAGGTCTCGTGGGTCCCTTTTTGCTCGGCCACCGGATGATTGGTGCCTTACACGAGATGTCAGAAATACCATTGAGTGCCTCCAGGAAACAGAACACATGAGCTGACAGCTTTACTTCTTTTAATCATGGGCTTTTGCATTATCACTGAAAGGGCAACTGCTCTTTCCTGGAATAGTGAAGCAGACAGCAACTAGCATTGCCATGAACTGTGCATGATGTTTGGTACCCTGGATGATTTCACAAGTCTGGAAAGCCAATGGGAAAGTTGAGCTACCCCACTAAGAAGGGTCCAGGCTATGGCAGGCACTTTGATAATATTTTTCCTTTTCATGTGGACCAGCATATGTGAATGGTGCTTACAGATGTTTACATCAGAGAGATAATTCCCTATGCATATTTCTTCCCAGAGGATGGGAAGGAAAACACTGAGATTTATGTTGTGTTTGGACTGAGAAAGAATGATAAGCTGCAGTGTGCCTACAGCGGTAGGAAAAAACAGCCTCTTCACTGCCGCCCTGTCCCAAGGAGTTTGTGCAGCTTTCTGAGATCTGCCTGGAGGGGTCAGGTACTGGCCTCCTTGTTGTGTAATGCCATGGATTTCAGCAGAGATAGGACAGTGGGAGCTAGACTGGGATTGGACCCTACAGTCTCTTGACTATTGAGTAGTGCAATGTTAAAGTCTCCTTGGAGTCTCTCCCTTGCAGAGCACCCCAAATTCCCAGCTCTCACTGTGAGTGCTCAACATTCACCAACATGACCTTTCATTGAGCTTTTTGCCATCTGTTTGCAAATATTAATTTGAAGGGACCGAAATGGAAAGAAATGCATTTTTGGACGCGTTTCTTGGAAAAGAGGCTTGCTTGGTCCTGAAGAAGCTGATACAACTCCCTTCTGCAGACTTTTCATTTCTATCTACAGAATAACAGTAAAACAGAATTTGTTAATGTAAATAATAAATTATTGAGAATCCGAATTCTTTTACACAGTATGTTTTTAAAATATATTTTAATGAAATAAAATATAACTCACCTTCAGTACACTTCTGCAGCCTCAAACAGTGCCGCCTTTTTTTTTTCTCTTGTTTTGAATACGCTTTCCCACTTTCCCATGTCATATCATTTTTCCCCATAGTTTTTGAAACATGATGAGTAATAGCAATTTCTGTGCTCCACATGTTACTCATACTGTAGACATGGTGTGAATCCACATAAAAACCTCTGCCTAGCTGTGGACTTTGGGTCTAGGTGTATGTGGTTTAATGCCCCTCAGCTTAGTGAAGGATTTCTGTATTTTCATTATCATCAGTGAAATCAAATTTGGCCATTATTGTTTCTGAAGATGAAGCAGATTCTTACAAGACAAACTTCTATAGTAGAAGGGAATATGTTATCACTCACTCAAAGACTTTCTGAAGTCTCTTGAATTAGAATTGGAAAGATTTTTTTATTTTATTTCTTTTACTCTCCTTAGTTTTAATTCTTCTCCTAGTGTTCTTAATGTTAATTGTAATGAAGTAGAAATAGCATCTGGTAAATGTGTTGGACTGGATACTGGAATATTTTATTTCAATCCCTGACCTTGCTGCCAGCCTACCATGTTGCTTTGGGTAGTTCTACTTCACCTCCCTATCACTGAGTGTTCCTTGACTGAAAAAAACCCCAAACCAAACAACAAACAAAAAACCCAAAAAAATCCAAACACCAGTCTTTCATCATTTAAGGAAAATGTAGCTGAAATAAAATTCCATGTTTTAGATTTCTTAACTGGACCTCTCCCACTGTGGCTGGTAAAATCCCCCATACCCCAGTCCACAGAGCCCTGTGAGAAGTGTCTCAGGGGATGCAAAGCGCTGCCATCCAGATGGGTGCTGTGTGTGGTACTCCAGAAATGTAAAAAAATTAACATCATTATTCGTTAGTTAACCTACTGATGATTCTGAAGGAAGTGAATGGCACAAGAATTTTATCCCAAAAGCCTCTCCACACAATGCCAAGACACTTCCTATGTAAGGCTTGTCCTTGAAAAGCTGGTCTGTGTTTTCTCTGCAACTTTGGCTTCTGCCCTTGGCACTCGTCGTGGGGATCATGTGTACCAGTCCTTGCCATGAGCTGCCTGAGCAGAACAGAGCTGAAGTGTGCTGGTATCTAGGGAAGGAGCAGGAGGTATGTGTCTCTTGGCAGGAGCAGTGATGATAAAATCATTTGGTTTTTATTTCTAGAGTAGTGAAATATGCTGACATTATAGTGTTGCCAAATCTTAGGAGAGTTAGAGAAGACAAAGTGTACCCCACTAGGCTATGTTTTGTCCACCAGTTTTTTGGGGGTTTTTTGTTACATCAACCACTTTTTTAAAACTCAGTCTTGGATTCCAAGTCCATTCTTCTTAACAGCAGTAATCTGTAGCTCAGATCAAACTCTAAAATAAAAAAGGAGGGAAAAAAGTACTTTTTCTAATTGCTTCCTGCAATATCCATTCTTGCTCCAGTCAGCTATCTCTGAACTCCCTTCCCCACACATACACAAATTATTCAGGCTATTTTTCTGATCAGTTTTCATCAATGTAATTGGTTTCTTGTGGAAATAGTCACACCCTGAAGTGCAGTTCTCAAGTTTTATAGCACACAGACCATTCCCATTATCAGTGCTGTCAGATAATTTCTTCTTGCTCTAAACCCATTCTCATTCTAATTAACTGTTAGTAATATATACATTGGGGGATTTAGGTAAGGGCAAAATACCAAGTTAATAAACATAATATGTCTAGATCTAAGAAACAGAGAATTCCTATTTACCTAAAAGCAGCAGTGAAGATCGGTGGGATGCATTTACAATTGAGCTTTATGAATTCAGACTTTCCTGGGTTTTCTCAAACCCTGTTTTCCTGCCTCTGTTTCTTACAATTAATGCATATAACCCCATGTGCTCTGTTGAGAGAAAGAACAGCTTGAACTTTGGTATCACAGAAGGGAAGATGGAACACCAAGAGTTGGCTGAGACAGAATTTTGCAGTGCTGAGTTTTTGTCCTAGCAGGACATCTAACGTGCAAATGCCTTGCACTGCAGGATAGGAGTTGCTGCAGAGGTTTGGGTTGTCATTCTTCACAGACTGCTGTCAAGGAAACCTGCTCAGGTAAGGATTTAGAGAAAAATCTCCTTTTCTGAAGGTGCCTTGTCTAAATTTTCAGAGTAGTAAAGTTAAATTTCTGTTGTCCTGTAAGGCTATCGACATGACTGAACTGAAGAACTGGCTGCTAGGAAATCATTTCTCATTCACACAAGTTTCCACTTCTGCCAGAAAGTACTGGATTAGAGCCCAGCCCTGGCCTGGGCTGTGGAGATGTCTTTAACCATCCTTCTTTTAGTTCTCAAATTCTTCTAAAAAATTTTCAGAAACTTTTAGATAGAAATGACAGTGGATATACCGGCGAGAATAAAACCCAGTTTAGGGATTCAGAACAGGGAACTTGATTAAAAGTATCCCAGCACCAGCTCTGTGTATGTATTTTTGAAGTGAACTTCAAAAACTGGAAGATTCTTCACTAAAATGTTTTACAGCATTGTCCCTCTGGTACAGCTGCTTCTGACAGAACCTGGCAAAAATCAACACTTGGCCACAGTTGCAGCATGTGTGTTTGTAAGGTCTGTGAAATACTGAGCTTCCTTTGGATCCCCTGGTAACTCATGGGAGGCTCTCAGTTCCTTGGAGGCACCAGTCCTCTCTACAAATCTCTGTACAGTCACATTAAAATTCCTCCAGCATTCTGGGGTTCCAAGCAGCTTTGATAATTTCCATTAGTAAGTTAGCTCCATTTAGCATTGCTGTTCAGTTTGGAAACCATCTGCAAGTAATCTTGTTTAGCTGTATCACCTTGTACTGGGCAGGCTGGAAATAGAAATAATTACATGTACCAGAAGCCAACTTTGTTATGTAAAATGGAAAAAAAAAAAACAAACCAAAACACCATCAGCACCACCAACAGCAAAACAACCATTGCCTATTATTTCCCTTTGTAGCCATTAAAATTAAGTTGAACAGATTCCATGACTTTTGAATGAACATGGGAGCTGGCTTTGGTGGTTGACCACAGTGGTAGCACAGGGTGCATCCAGCCTTCTCCAAGTGACCTTCAGATAGGAAAACATGCAGTGGGTGTATGTCAAAGAGAGGGCAGGAGGGACAGGGGCAGCTTGGAAGGAGAGGGAATGAGAAATAAATGAAGAATTGTCATGCAAACAAAGGAGATGTCCAGGGATAGTTTCAGTCTTGAAGGTGAAATAATTCATCTTTGTCAGAGAGCTCTGGTCTGGCAGTGTTCAGGTACTGAATGATATTGGTCCTCATCTGGTATCCTGCAACAATTCCTGCAGGAATGTTACCCTGGCTGGTTTTGCTGAAAGAAGGAGATGTCTGTGTCTGATCAGGTGCTTTTGTATAAAGTGAATACGCTGAACTTTCTGGAAGCAGATATTTTGCAGCAATAAAATTGATTGTGGTTGCCACTTTAAAACACCACACAGCTCCTGCAAATGGTTTAGGGATTCAGATTCTGTTTCAGTTATTTCCCACATGCACCTTACTCTGCATGCTTCATGCCCATATGTGTAGGATTAAAAATGCAAATGGCTGCAGGTGATGGCCATGAGGTTCTCACAAGCTTGGATTGCCCTGACCATCCAGCTCACCTGGTACCTCACCCACACCCTCTAACCAGGGGCTCTTCTTCAGCTCCACCCAAGACCTTCACCATTTTTAAGATGAACTATGGGAGTGGCTGTATTGAGTCCTGCTCCCAAGTTGTTGTGGGGATTTTCTGGGCTGCCTGCTGACATGAGAGGTGTCGTGCCTGATGCTCACTTGGGGGACTGATGACCACTATGCTTCATTCACAATGAGTTCCCCTGTTTTGCTTATTTGTTCATATTGTCAAGCATTTCCAGATACTAGCATTTTCCCTGATTTATAGACATACTTTCCAGAAATGTCTATGGAGACTATATGCCTGGGGATAATATTCTTTGTATTACACGTGATTTAAGGGTATAGTTGGCTTGTTCTGGAAAGTATAGCTGTTTGATGACTCAGCTGCTAGAAAATACTGATGTAACCTTGGTATTTATGATACATTAATGTTGCCCTGGGCTTTAGAATAAAATAACAACATTCAATAACTACTATCCACATGTAGCTTCCAAAAAAAAATCAAGTTACAGGCTTTGATGGCTGGGGGATTTCCTTATGTTTCTTCTCTGATTCCAACCGTTTTGAGAAAGCAATGGGAAGTTTACTTGAAATGACTTGTTGGCACCCTCTCTCTGTAGAGTTAGTAAATATCTAATCCAATAAACAAGCTGAAATTATAATAATCATTAATTGGAACCTATATTGGTCATACAGCCTATGGTTCCAGGTGGTAAATATGCTCCTTGCCAGAGGAAGAGTGGCAGTGCTCCCTGGCAGGCGACCCACAGAGGTCAGGGGTTTGATAGATGTGGCACTACCATGGAGCCAGCACAATCACTGGTGCTGGGCATGTTGAATGTGCAAGCTGTGTTTTTTCTCAGAAAAAACAGTTTGTACCTCCTTTCTACTTAATATCATAACATCCTTGGGTTTAGTTGTGGACAGGTTAAGAGGGCTTGCAGTCCCATTACTCAGGTTGAGGAGACTACAGGGCCATTTACCCAATCTGCTCTGGAATGTGCAGAACTGCAGCTTCTGAGCTGTGAGAAGACTTGTAATTCAATTTGTCTGCTTCGTGCTTAACAGCCTGAGAAATTATGAAGGTGGCAGGCCAGCTGTGGAGGATGGGTGATTAGATGCATGATTGAGGGGAGAAAAGGCTGGCTGCTATTGGGTATAAGCAGATACCAGCACAACAGGAGCAATAATGCCAGCCAAGTAACAGGTACTGTAGCAGTATATTGTGAACCTACAGGGCTTTGGCTTAAGACATGTGAGGCATTTAAGCAGAAAACAGACATTATTTTCTATAGGGCTACTGTGCCAGACAGGATTTTTTTTGAAGCATGCAACAGGGCAGAGGACTGTATGTCTCGGTGAGTCAGAGGAGAGGTGCAGAGCAGTTGCATGGACGTGATAAATAGAAAAGATGGAATCACCACTTTGGGTGGCTCTGAGACTGCAGATCCAGACATAGGGTTTTAGCCTGACCAGGGAGTATCAGGAACTGTAGTGCCTAGTAAAAGAATAGGATTTTTTCACCAATAGAGAGTGGTTCAGGTTAATGAGGGAAGCAGGATGCTATTAGAATTTAATGTGCAAGTTTATTCGGCATCTAAATGGTGATTCATTAATAGCTGCAAAGGAAGATGAATATCTTTCATTTTCTATGCAGTTAGATGCTCTCACTTGGAAGCCTCCCCTAACACACTTAATTAGCCTGAAGAGGGAAATTATGCTCCCTGTGTACAGTCCTTTATCGTTCCGGTTGCTGGAGCAGCCTCCAACCTAACACACATCCTATGGGACTGCTGTGCTAAAAATAGCTGCCCACTGCTTACAACTGCAGCAGAGGGCACAGCTGTAGATTAAACACACAGACACCTACAGCACTGGTGGATGTCAAATTCTTGATTAAAGCAGATGTGTGTGACACGCATCTGGAAGAGGTGTTACAGTTAAAGCCTGTAGTGAGCTGTCTCGGGCACAGGATTGATTTCCCCAGGTGGGAAAAGCAGCTTCCCACCTGGCCGTTGCCACATTTCAAGAAGTGGTGAAATTGAATTTCTGCTTAGGTCAGGACTGGAGATGGCTATGCTCAGGCCAGTCCTGCATGGTATTTATACACCAAGCTATTCCCAAGTATTTCACCTCTAAATTAGTGTCAGCATGAGTCCTGTAGCAGGATCTGCTTCTCACCCAGTGTGAATGCATTACCTTTCATGCCCCAGCCTGCAGATTTAAGGTGAGGATTTTGTATCTCTCTTTTTAGATCCAGCACAACAATTGAAACCTTTTGAATGGCAAGGACCTGGGAGAAAGGATATGATTTGCAATGAAAAATACTGACTTCTAAGCCCTCTTCCTTTGATTATGGCCTGTGTCCTAGGTTTACATAGTCTGTGGCATTTATGTGGAAAAAGCCCTTTCTGGGAACCTTTTAGACCAGGACTCCAAGTCCATATTCCATGTGATATTCAGAGCTGAGTAGTGTCTTGTGATCCATTGTAATTTGTTATTATACCTTTCCCATACTCTGGGTGGATGCTGTATAAAATTCCTTGTTCAGAAGCCAAGTCAGGACATTCAAATGTAGGATGAACGTTAAAAGCTGAAAGTGAGACAATTACTATGTTTGTTTTCCTTTTACCCTGTTAATACCAGTGCTGCTTAATCCAGAGATGGCACTGGAATCAGATTTAAGATAAATATTTTAGGCAACTGAGCTAAACACTGGTAGGCATGACAACTCTTTTTTTAGAGCCAAAAGTTGTAGGAAATTATATGGATGGGAGGGAGAAAAGGTAGAACTTTTAGATACAGTCTTCCTTCATAAGATTTACTATGTTCCTAAAATCATTAACAACATAATTGTTTTAAAACAAAACAAGCCACTAATATTGCTTCAGCCTCCAGGCCTGATTTTTCATATATTTCTGTACATGCCATGATGGTAAGGCTTTTCTTAGGGCAATTTTTACCCTGAACAGTTTTGTTTTAAGAAGACATATTCTGATTTTTTTTTTCTTCCTCTCCGATGTTTGTATTGCTGTTTTTCTCCCTGCTCTTCTCTTGTCACTTTACCACCAAGAAGGCTGCAACAAAAGAGGGGAAGGTGAGAAGGGAGAAAAACATAATTTAAAATGAAGGGCACCATAAAACTGCATTTGTTTTCTTAAATAGAATCCGGAGAAACTTTATTTTAATACCATGGGTGGGTTTTATGCCAAGAAAGCCTGTCTATCTGAGGTGCTCTTCCTGCTTCTTTTCCCCTTGCTGTTCACTTATAGCTTGTTGAGACATGACTATAGAGCTTAGATGGACTTTTATTTTTAAACCTTTTCTACCTCTGTATGTATTTCAACAGAGTTATCAATATTGCATTAGCATTCTTTTTGAAGGCTATTGAGTAATTAGTATTGTAGAAGAGAATTTTCTAAAGCGTAGTCAGTGGAAGACTATATGCCATCTCCTTTGGAGATTGACATAGTACAATTGTTGCCAAAATACAGATTTTTAAAAAGGAAGATGCGCTAGCTGAGGCTACAAGCTGGCTACATTGACACAATATAATGTATTCATGAGTAAATTTAGGTGCTTCAGCATGAAAAGCTGTTTTCTTCAAGTTTGAGTGTATCTTGACAAGGCTTAGGGATATCTGATGCCCAACCACATGCTAATTTGTTTATACGTGTTGAACACAGAGGAGGACCATTATCTTTTCTGTAGATTTTCTACAGAAAAGCTCATCTTGTTCCTGCTCTGTAAATGAAACCTCTTTCTTGACTTGTAAAAGCTAATGGCACCCTTCCAAGTTTTCCTAGCTCTAGTCAGGGCTGTTGCTGTTGACATTTGTTACAGGAAGGAAGGAAGGAGCATTCTTTTGTTCTCAGGAGAAAAGTTTAATCCCCTTTAAGAGCAAGAGGAACTGGCAGGGAGCACTTAAACAACCAGATCAAGGTCACGCACAGGGGTTGTGTGGCGTACACAGCAGCTGAGCCTCTTCTGCTAACACCAGAATAAACTGGAGGTCCCTTTTTTCCTCCTCTCCACACATTTCCAAACCCATTCCTCGAGTTTGGTCATCATGGGTTTGAAATTTATGATGATAATATAACACAAATATGAGAATTAGCTAGGAAAAGGACTTGGTCGTCCTTCGAGCCTGTCTGCCAAGCAGCAATGGGGCTGAGGCTGCTGCATGGGTGACAGGGAGCCAGGAGTGAAGGTGAAGTCAAGTGGGTAGGACAGTGCCCTCACAGTGGGTCCCAGGCAGAGAGAGCAGGGTGGGCTGGGTGATGGTGACCAGGGGTAGCCAGGAGTCTAGCTGGACACATGAGTTGGCTGTGACAAAGAGGTGCAGGGTTGGGAAGTTAAATTATTGGGTCAGATTTGGGTTTGTGACAGGCAAGAGTGGGCTCAGGGCCATCTACAACATAGCTTGAGCAGTGACCAAGGGCAAGGGCTTGAGCTTAATCCAATGGAAGGTGCCAAGAGCCCCAGCAAGGCTTCTCCCAGGAGTCAGGTCACATAGTTGCACTACCTCAGAGCCAGCCTTGAGCAGTGGCTCTTGGAGGGGGAGGAGAGGCTGCAGGGCCTAACACCAAGAACAAAACTTTAATCAGAAGGTTGATAGGGCCATCTGTTAGCCATGTGGATAAGGCTGCTGCAGAGATGATAATTATTTGTTTGTTTACTGTAGAAGAAGCTGGGGAAATTACCTATTCTACTCTTTTTAGCAGTGATTCAGCAAATGCTCAGCCTAAAATTTGAAGTGGTTCTGGAACAGGTTGAGGTACAAATAACATGAAAACTAGCATATTGCCAGGGCTGGTACTAATCACCCAAGTGTTCCGGAGAGGCTCAAGAATGATCTTCTGAATGTGAGAGGTAGATAGAAAAATAGCAGGTGAAATTCAGTGCATGTGAATGTACCTCCTGGCTAAATTCAATCCTAACTTCACACATAGTATTCTGAGCTAACACTTTGTTATTCTCATGTAAGAGTCAAACTGTGGGTTTGTAATAGTTCCATGAAACCATCAGCTAGTACTCAGTAGTAATGGAATAAAAGATTAAATACTATTACTTTGTGGAAAGAGATTAGGGATAAAAAATTCTGGCTCCAAGGGTCACCCCCCATGCAGTTCTGGTCTTTTCATCTTGAATATATCACAGCAGGAGGAAGTCTGAAGAAAGGCAAGTCATTTAAGCAAAGGTATGAGATCTCTTTCAAGAAACAGTTAAGTAGGCTGAAATTTACATTTTCCCTTTCCAAGGATGGAGGGATGGTGTGATAGAGATCAACAAAATCATGCGTGACACAGAAGAAGCGAACAGAGATGGACTTCTTATTTCTCCTTGCACGAGAGCTGGGGCCCATTAACTGACACTGGTAGGAGGCAGGCACAATGCAAACAGGAGGTGGCTGTTCCTGTGGAGTGAATGAGGCTTGTTGTACTGCCTGCCAAAGGATGGTTTGGAAAGGAGACTGGAAAAGCGTTTGGAATAGAGCTTCTTTGAGTCTTGCTATCTAGCAAAACCACAAAAGGCTCAGGGAGTCCCTTAAGCTTGGGGGGAGTGTAAGTGTGAAAATGTATTCCAAGTGGAGATTGTTTTTCACCTCATTTACAGGCACTGTTGAAGGCAGAAAACTGAGCTAGGTGGACCAAGGTCTGCTCAGCTATAACTCTACCTTTTCTGTGATTTTATTCATATCTTAATTTTTTATTTTTGAAGACAAAAGTCTAACTTACTATTTTGATTTAGAAGTACATCTGTCCTAGGTGTGATGCAAGGTTGTCATATACTGCCATGAAAATTCACTATTGTCCTTTGATCTGCCAGGTCTTCAGAAAAGCTTTGACACTGTGCAAGTCTTCACAGAGTACAGCAGCAATGCTAAAGGGGAAACAGAGTACTTTGTCTGATGCCAGCTGTCCAGTGAAGAAGGTCACCAATCCAATGGCAAGCCCTCCAGCATGAGGATACTGTGATTTTATCCTGTCTTGCATCTATGAAGACAGGATGCTGTCTTCCTCTTCATCTGCAGCCCTCTTAAAATATTTGTTCCTTTCCATCCTTCTGCTTTTGTGTTTTGAGGAAATTTGCCATGAGTGGTTTCCATGGTTACGAGGATATGGCTGCTCTTGGAGTGGGAAATCTGCAGAGAGCAAATAGAAAAACCATTGCATCTGGGACAGTGTAAATGTGCTTTGTATCCATAATGGTCATTCTGCCCCAGTTAGAAGCTGATATGTAATTGGAAAAAGAGGTTTTATTCTTAGCCCCCTTGTCTTACTGTGAAACATAGCGTTCTCCTTTACCATTAAGTCTTCTTAGATTGCTGAAAGCACTCTGATTTCTGTAGTCCCTTGAGCATTAAAGGGCAGGAAACAGGCTATGTTGCAAAATAAGCTACTAAACCAAATTGTGCAATTTTCTTGTGTATGAAGGAAAATGTTTTTTCTTTTTTATTTAGCTGTACACTTCCATTTTGTTCTTTCCCCCAAATAAAATGAAGCAAAAGTCAGGAGCAATGGTTCTCTCCTTGCCTTTGCACTCTTTGGTAGCGTTGTCAAATACTTGTGCCTGCTAACAGATCTGCAGACCACTTGGTTGAACCCAGGAACAATGCTCAGCACATCTACAGGGTACAGAGCGTGAACAAAAATCTTGTTATGAAGTAGCTGCATTAAAACAAAGTTTGTTGTAAGCCTGAAGCCAGCCTTGTCTCTGAAGAACTCACTGCCTCTGCTACAAAATTTGAGGAAGCCTTCACCTCAAATGCAAAGGCTGAATTAGCATGCCTTTCTGAAAAGGTCAGTACAGAGCCTCTGCACACGTTTGTAGCCTGGTGGGAGGAGCTATGAGGTAACTGAGCCACCCTTTACAAAAAACTTTTTATTCTAGAGTGGTAATTGTCAATCAGGTAGCTTTGGTTAAGGCTCTCCTGCAGGTCCTGACTGTAGGGAAGAGAAAGGGGAGAGAAAAAGCAATAAAGCAAAACCTACATTAGAAATTAAACTAGGTGGCTTCTCTTGCTCTCTTCCTCCAGAGATTTTTAACTGTGGTTCTTTGCTACTTTAAAGCAGAATTGCTTATCTGAGCAAGCATCAACACAATTTTCAAGGTGAGTGCAGCAGCATCTTGTAGATGCTGATAGAAACACTCAGGGGACTAACTGATGTTCCAGGCAAGACTATCAAAGGATTTATTCTAATTTGTTTTATATTCATTAATTGTTATAAATCCTTCAGTTAACTACAGTAAAAAATTAGCCTTTTGGCTAAATACCCACAAAAATCCACCCCATATTTAAAGTGTATTTTTCTTATAAAGCCCAAGTTGCAGATGTCTTTTTGTTTGCAAATTCTGCAGTAGATTTCTGCACTACTTGAGAGAAATAAAATGAGTTTGTGATAGAGGAAGCAGCTAACCATTTAGGGGAGCTTACCAAGCAGTAGAACATTGCAAATGGCAATAAATATTCGAATCCCAGAGCAATATATTTCCAGGCTTCTATATTCCAATAAAATGATTAAAATGGATGCCTTGCTATTTATAGAGGGTGACAGCTTAACACCATAAGATATTCATATTTAATAGCATGCTCTTGTACTGCTGCCAGTGCTGAAGAGTTGAGGGACTGCTTGCCATGATGGCTGGGTTTCAGCAAGGCAGAGCCTGCTGCTGATGCTTGGCCACCACAACAGGTGCGTGCCATCCACAAGGTTCTTCTGGCAGGGCAGCAGCCCCTTGATGGGAAGAATTTGTGACTGATATTTGTTGGTGTTCCTAATCACCTGACAGATATGCTTATTGTATCACTTTTTATTGCTGCTGGCAGTCAGAGGGCACAACTGTAGCCACACACAATTTGGAGAGAATTTTTAGATATGCAGTAATAACTGTGTGTGTGCCTCTGTCAACTAGCACTTGCCTGGCTCTGTGGTGTTCTATCCCTTTTACTTCACAAAAACAAGCTCTTGCAGCTTTGCATTCTTCTTTGATAGTCATGCAGCAGTTCTGGAGAAATGTGGGGCTCTTCTAGTTCCACAGAAATTAAGCTGGACTTTCAGGAATTGGTGGTGGAGGGTAAAAAAAACACCCCAAACCAACAAGCCAGAAACACTTCTGCAAAGCACAGTTTATCATAGCTGGTTCTTTTCCACCATAGTACTCTGTGAGAAGTTCTGCCAGCTGTGTGTTAAATGAGATGAGTAACATCTGTCACTTGCTCATTAAACGTCACATATATGATACCCTCTGCTGAATTTAGTGCTATTTAGGATCTGTAATGAGAGATATTCTCCTTTTAATTTATATGAGCAGGATAGGTTTTCAGTAATATCTAAGTGAGTGAGGAGCTTACATCTGCTTTTCCAAAAGTAGCTTGGAGAAGCATTTCACTGGACTGAAATGTCATGCAAACAGCAGTAGCAGTTGCTAATTCTTTAAACTGGGCCACAGGCCTGGCTGCGCTGGAACTGTTGACTAGCTTAAGTCTGTGAATTCTGCTGTATTGAGTTTGGTTATCAGTGGGGTGATGTGAAGGAATTCTGTTCACTTTCCTTCCGTTCATCTGGTTTGCTTTCTCCCCTGAAACTCAGATCTTGGACAAAAGCCAAGGTCTTAGTACAGCTTGTAGTGCAGCAAGTGGAAAGATGCCCATTTATGTGAGAAAAGCTTCAGATGGCCCTTGACAACAAATTTAATGGAACCTTTTTTAGTTGTTAGGTTTGCTCTGATTTCTTTGTTTGTGTAATGACTTTACCTTCTAATGTGTGCAATTCACAGGCTGACATCAATGCCCTTTTGCAAGGGAAAGGAAAGAAGTGTTTTTAAAATAAATACAAATATGTGGAGATCAAGACTTCTCTACAATCCATTAAAAAGCAGTCTTTAGGAGAAGTAGTAGAGACAGGCCTTCTAAAGGCAGGTCAAACATAGGCTCAAAGAGCAGCTATTAAATAAAGAGAAAAAGTTGTTCCATTAGAGCCATTAAGGATCTGTACCATCCATGTGGCAACATATGGCCGAGGATGCAGCTCAGCAATGGGAGATATGAAGGTCTTACTTTGCCAGAAAGAAACTTGCCCCCACTCCCCTGCCAGAACACATCCCAGAATTCCATTTCTAATGCACAGCTTCCCTGTCATGGAAGCTGGGGAGAATGCATGTGTCCTGGAAGTTGGGGATCTACATGAGGTGTGACTTAGACCACTTAACTGGGAGCCAGTGAAGTGAAGATGAGCTCTAAGTCATAGCTGAGAGGTAGGATTGCATTTCTTGGGAGAAGTTGGCCTCAGCAGGAAGAATGATCCCAGCTCCTGCTGAACCTCTGCAAGAAGATATTCTGTTGCCTGCTGCAAGCTTCTCCCAGGATCCCACTGCTCCAGGCAGCAGCCCCTGGTCCCTGTGCAGGATGGTTGGAACCTGATCCTGCAGCTGCCATGAGTATTCAGCAGCTCCCCTGCAGTGAGAGGGAGCACAGCACACGGGCCTCACCTCAAAGTGCTCTGCTGGGGCTGCCTGATGGGAAGAACTCCTGGTCATCCCAGAAATCACGCAGGTGGATACACTTGTGTAGGCTATGGGCCACCACTGGGCAATGAAGATAAATAATCTTTTGCAATAGGTTCAAGGGTAAAAAGACTTTGAGCTGAAGCCAGGTGCTGAAGCAGAGCTGAGCATGTCTGGTGCTGAGCTGATTGGAAAACTCACAAAGGCATTTCCTCCCTCTGGCTTCAGCTTTGTCGTGTAAGTTACTACATTTGGTGAGGCTTCAGAAGCAGCAGGCAAATTCACAGAGGAGGAGCAGGAGTTCAAATGTGTCAAAAATCAGGTCTGCAGAGCTATTCCCATCTGGCTTTTATTGAGTATTGTAGAATGTATGGCTATTGTGTAAGACATAGCAATTCAATTACTAGTAGAGATACTCCAGCCTGTTTTAAGGAAAATAATGAGCTTTTGGTGCTGTAATAAGGATAACTAATTCTCAATTTAAGGTAGGCTTAAACTATCCTGGCTAAACAGATCTAGCCAACAGATCTAGCCTTTCCATTTAGAAATAAATGCCAGCAAAAGCCCTGATGTGTTATGTTTCAAATGAAAAGGATGTATCTCTGTTCAAAGGAATCACAGCTACAGTTTTGATTTGATCTACCAGCATTAGCTGAGTGTATGTTCTCTAGAAAATAGGTCACAGCAAGAAAGGCAGTTAAATTTAAAGAAAAGAAATATGAGTGGAAGTGACTAGGGAGATTAAGGTGTTCAGTAGAGGCATGGCACTAATTGACAAACAGCCCTCTTTCAGTTGGGCATAAATATTAATGCCTTCCACATTCATGCTAGACAGAGCCTTTTATTAAAGCCTACTAAATAGGAAAATTGCTGTCTGTTTTTTTTTTGGTTGGAGGCTTTGAGCCTAGTGTGGCTGCTATGTACAAAAAATGTGAAGCTGCTCTTGTCAATGGTCACTCTTCCATCACATGTGAGAGTGGGGAATTCCAAATCTGATTAGACACATTTCAGGACAGTAGCTAATTAAACAAATATAAAATAAACACTAACATCACTTCATTGCTGCATGTATCCATTTTTTTCAGCAATTGTATTCCCCACTCCAGCTTGCTCTCCAGCTCTGTTTCTGTGCCCTTACTGTGAGAGTAGCCAGGGCTCTTGCTTGAATGTTCCCCTTTCCTAGCTAATACATTATCTCAGCTGTTTAAGAAAGTGTTTTGAACCTTTTAGGTGATGTGTGATTACATGTTGTTCTTGTTTGCAATTATACTGTCATGATTACACTATGGCAGTCTGGAAAAAATCCACCATATCATTCTTAGTGGTGTAGTGCTGTTACTAGGAGAATTTTGTTTGGGATTGTCCTTTTCTAGCATGATTAAAGGAATTAAATGCTTCCTAAAGTCAGATATAAATATTTGAGTTAAATATATGAACACATACATGTATATAGATATGCATTTATATTTGAATATTTACCAACGTTTCCATATGCTGGAGAAGCTTTACTCTTTAAATGAAGATTCTGGAAATTTGGATGCAATTTCTGGGCTAGGACTAAAATCAGTTCCTTAACTCTGTCCCTGTTTGTTTCTTGGCTGCTTCTTGCTTTTCATTAACTGTTTTTTCAAACATGAGGCTTATTGAGGCATGGGCCTGGTGGAATTTCTCAAAGGTATTGCTTTTGCTGAGGTTGTTTGTGCTCTTACATGAAGTGATTGCAGTGTGCACTAGGGCACTTCATACAGGAGCTAGCCTGGATTTTAATGGACAAATTTAGAGAAAAATTGTAACCTTTGATCAAGAAACAAGCCTGTTTCTGTAGTTTTCTGTTGGCTGATGGCTCTTTATTAGTTTGGATTGGTAATGTTCTTCTTATGAAAGGAATTGGTCTTGGTGATAGCTTTAGGAGGCTGTGAATGTAGTGGGAGTTGTAGGAGGAAAAGCAATCATCTCATTGATTGAAGTAATCAATGAAATCATCCTATTCATTCCAACTGTTTCAGTGATAAATGTGACATTGTTTTCTCCATGATCTACCAGGAACAGGTATTTTTGTGAGCATTATTCAGTCAGAGGCTTTGCAGTAGGTCATACTTCTATGTTGATTACTGGTGTTCTCCAATTCTGGAGTGCCCATGCAATAGCTCATTCGGGATGGCAGACTATAGTCATGAGGAAATGCTTGCAGAAAATGCCTGTTTGCTCTGAGCAGGACTAGAGCTTTGCTGTTGAAAGTAATTTGAATAACAGTGAGTGTCTTTGTCAAACTGAGTGATGAAAAGGGGTTTGCAACCTCCAATAAGCAAGATGGCCGCAGGATGATGCAAAAGTAAGCAAAAAAAGGAGATGTGTCCTCCAGCTCTCCAGGCAGAGAAGTCAGCAGCAATCTCTGTATACTGGAATCTGTTACATATTGCTTGTCCCCAAAGCAGTTGTCCTGAGGGTGGGCATAGGAACAGTGATCTTGTGTTCTGGTTTGCATCCAGTAGACAAGCACTTCATAGAGAAGGCATAGGAGTGCTACAAGAAAATGCCATCTTCTTTCCCCAGAAATGCAAAGAAATTCCAGAGATAAGCCACCCTCCTATAGTCATTGGACCAAGCCAGAATAGTTCTTTAGAAACAATTTTCTCTCTTAATCTTGCCAACAATTTTAATTCATGCAGGCAAAAGGGTTGGCATCTGCTACTAACGTTGACAAGATATTTCTCATTCATTACACTGATTTTTCAAAAGCAAAACAAAATAAGCCCCTTTCTCTGTGGTCTGGGTTTTTTATTGTTGTGGGGTTTATTTTGGTTTTCTTGGTAGCCTGTCTGTTCAATAATTTAATGACTCATTAAGCCTCTTGGAGGCAGAAACCATCCTATTGTACTTAAGCTAATACAAGTCAATCCTTCCTCCTGGCCAGGACATCATAAAAACTGCAAAATACTGATGTATTATTTGGAATATGAGTTCCCAAAGAACAGCTCTGACATTTTCTATATCCTCAGAATCACTCTTGTGCTAAGCAAAATGTTACAAACAAACACTGAAACTGTCATTTCCTGACACCCACTTCTGAATTTTCTAAATACTCTCTCAGCTGTCCCTTCCACTTAGCTGTTCTTGTTTGCTGTTCCCTACTGAATGGCAGGTTATAACAGGAGAAAGTATAGATAAATTGTCATAGGCTATTGTCCAGAGAGTGTTTTTGAACAAAGCTCTGCTCAGAATTAAAATCCTCATGTATCATGTCCACAGCTAAAGAGACTGTGTCCAGAAGGGCTGCTGCTGTAGTCTCTGAAGCCACTTGGATCTTTTGGACACAGGTAAAGTTGAAAATCACCTTTCAATCAATAGATTTCTCCTCTTATTATGAGGAAGCCGGATTCTTGATGGATATGATAAACTGCCAGTTTTGGGTGTCTCACAAAACAATGGAGGGGACCAAAGCTAGATACTTCAAAACACCAGTGGTTTTGAAGTGGGGTGATCTTCACGAAGAAAGTTAAATGCCTGTGGTATCTTCTTATTTTTCAAAAATAAGATATATTTATTCTGTGTGGGTTGTGTTTTACTGCTTTGTTGCCTTAGAAAAGATTCCATTGGTGTACTTAATGTTATCTATAGCTTTCATTCAAAGATCAGTGCATAGAGTTAGAGACAGAGCTGAGCCATATGCTCATACTTATTGAGGCAGTCTTTTGCCATTTCAAATGTGTTTCTAGATAGTGAGGAAGAAAAGTCTTGAAAATAGAAGCTCCTAACTTTTTATGGCTATAAACAAATGATCATACACCTAGTGTCTGAGTATGATAAAAAAGTTAATGTTTTAGGGGCAAAAAGGGTATTTGTAAAGAAAAAGCTCCTAAATGAGCTTGAACTTTACCTGTAGTTTGATTATAATGTGATTGACACAGAACAAAAATAAGGATGTAGTGGTGCTGTAGAGGTGAGTTTTCTGGTTGACAGCAGTCTGGAGAGAATTGTAATTTCTTGAGACTTGAAGTAGCATTATTTGAACTAACTGCTAGCTGTTATAGAAAATCAGGTTGGAAACTCCACTCTCCTGATCATTAACCCTGTATTTTTTGGTTTGGAATGGCTGTATTTGGAGTACTCTGAGCCACTACCAGGGTAAGGAGCTCATTGGGATCCAGGTGTGAATGGGAAGATAGACCAAGGGGACGAGGGTCCCTGAGTGTAGTTCTTCTTGCTGCATGGAGCAGATCAGACTTACAGGTCTGAAAGGAACTCTCTCAAAATGGGTTTTGCTAACAGAGCCCAGTGCCCTGGCCAGAGGATACAGGGATAGTTTTCTTGAGGTGTCCTGATCCCTCAGTTCTGGTTTAGGAATAAACATTTTTAACAATGGCCACAGCAGCTGTTGCAGCAACTCTTTCCAATACACCAAGCTGAACAGGCGTCCAATACACCAAGCTGAACAGGCGGTATCCCCTCATACTTAAGAGGCTTGATCTTGTGGATTTCTTGGGCCAAATGAAACCTGCAGTCTGCTGTCTACATGTCCAACTGTCTAGTCAGAGCATGATGGTATCTTACCTGTCAAGGCCTGTTTAGAGAGAGGACAAGCCCATCAGCCCAGCTGTATGTCTTATACGGCTCTGGATTGAAGGCTGGTGGCAGCTTGTATGCCTGGACATGTTGTCCAGCATTACATGATTGGTTGGCAGAGTACATTCTCTGGATTTAATTTACAGTGAAACCAGAGCAACAGATTAAATAACAAAAATAGTTGGATAAATAAGGTTTCTATTTACATAGATTTCCTTCCACTCCCCAAGCTGTTTCCCCACACACTGAACCTCAGTGCTTTTGAGTTGTTCTGCTTGGACTTTCTGTACCTAAATCTGGCTGCATGAGGCTGCAGACCACAGCTCATTCCCTTCATCTTCCCCATCAACATCATTTGGTCTCTGATCACTGAAGTCAGTCAGCCACTGATTTGCACCAGTTGTGGTTTTGATGCAGTGGTGCATGAGGTTAAGTAGGTAATGCCAAGAGAGGCTTGTTGCTGCTGCACATTCTGTTCAGGGAGTTACTTTTTTATGGAAACTGTTTTAAAATTCTCTCACACAGCACTAGAAAGTGTGTTTTCTTCCAGAGGTATGATGAAAAGTTAAGTAGGTCATCTTTTATCTTGAAGATATAAAGCTTGAAAATGAATTCTGAAGTAGTATCCACTTGGTCATTCTAGAAAGGGGTATTTTTGTCATTGCTTGATGATGCCGTCAAATAGAGATAATGCTGCTGCAATTTGGGATTACTCTGGGGCACTGGGTCACTGTTGGCTCTTGGTTTGAAGTAGGCTTTCAGTGATGTGAGCTTTCAGTAGCAAAGTGAAAATATTGTGAAACTACAGTTGGTCTTCAGTGACTTTGGGGAGCAGCTGAACCTTTGTGTTTACCTCCTGCTCAGTGTTTGCTTCACCTTTCTTTGTAAAAGGAGTAAAGGCAGAGCAAATTGGAAAGTGAGTTGGAAAGTAAGCCTCTCATTTGACTAGGAATAGCTTGAGCTACTGGCTGCTGAGCAGCCTCCCCTGAATCCTTTAAATCCCAATGGTGATTTCTTTGTGTTATGTGCTACCTAGATCGGGATGCCTGGGAGATGTGCTTTTCGAAACCAGCTATTTAAGGAGAAAGATATAAGCTTATCAAAAAGTTCTTTTTTTGCTTCCTGATGGTTATCTTCTGCTGAGTGCTCTTCAGGAGCAAAGCAGAAGGCACAAAGCATTCCTCTTCTGAAAAACAACTTGTTTATATGTTTATCCTGACATTGTAATTTAGGTCAGAGAAGGTTGGGCTGTACTTGATTTTTCAGAATCCCTCTTTTGTAAATATGACATTGTTCATAATCTTTCACGCAACTTACACATATATATGTAAAAGCGTATGCATGCATACACTTTGTCTTTAGAAATAAAGACACTGCCACTACCTATTTCTACGGGCCTTCCATACATCCCAGGGTATGGCATTTGCCAGCTTTTGGCCCTGCTATGACAGAGCTGCAGCTCAGAGCTGTGTGCCCTGCCCAGGATGGGGAGGAAACATTCCAGCTATTCCTAATTTTCTTTCACTGAATTAACTCATAGAGGCTTAAAGCTGATGTTAATTGTGGATTGTTGGACATCAGGGCTCCCATAAAACCTGACAGGTGTGTCATGTTCCCCTTGCATGTAAGGTGGTCATAGCCTAAAACAAGGACAGTTTCTGTCTGTCTTTTTGTTAGAGCTGTGCCTGCCTCTGTGGGGCACTTCCTCTTCATTCATAGTACCTCTGGTTTTCTGCCTGACCATTTGTTTCCAGGAGCTGCACCTCCAGCTGTACAGACATCTGTCTTTCACCTCTACATCCTACCATATGCTGAGGTTTGTGTTGCAGTAACGACAGCATGCTCTCCCAGAGTGAAAGATAACTCCTGACAGCTTGCAAAATCCCTGCAGACATTTCTTAAACCAGACTGCTTGCTCATTTTAGTTTAAGCAAACACAGAAGACCACAAAGAGAAAGGAACTTGTTGTCCAGCTTAAAAGTGACAGGTTCAATCCCACCTCTAGCTTCCACCCTATTTTTGCCTCTTCCCCCTGCTTGGACTGCTGCCTCTGCTTCACATCATGAACCTACAGGATCTTCTTTGGATCAGCAGCCAGCCCCATTTAGGACATTATCATGAAAGTCATGGTCTATGCCCAACTTTTTCTGGCCTGCAGTGTGACCAGGAAGGTCACTTGGCCCTTGGGCGTCCATTTCTCTTGTGAGGAAAGGAAGTGGTGATATTTCTTTGAAGTGCTACATGAATTTATGGTCAAGAAATGCTGCAGAAAAATCAAACCTTACTGTTGGTCACTAAGATTCTGTAGACAAAGAATGATGAGGCAGCAGTATGAGCAGCTGTTATAATGCAGATATTTCTAATTCCACTGGGTGGCAGCTGAGACTGAGCTTAGGTGAGGAATAATGCTTTCTCTGTGTTGAATGTAGTGACTTTTTGCTAGAAGAGAACAGATCCAGAACGAAGCCTACTGCAAGATCCTGATGCTGTAACCACCTCAGATGACAATTTTCTTTTTGTTTACATTATTTGAACACCCTATTTAATACAGACAATAAAATAAGACCTTCTGAACCGAAAACCCCATCAAATCTGCTGGGTTTGGATTGCCAGTGATTTACAATACTTTTAAAGGCTTATAAACAAAAGCTGTATCAGCAGAAGCCCACCCATTTTTCATTTGATGTGTTTCCTAGTGCAATCTTGGTTTGAAAACCAGGCCATGAGAAATTATGCCTCAAAGCTGCATTTGTTGAAAAGGCAGATTACCAAACAAACACCTTCTGTTGTGCAGTGTGGATCATATTGCCTTCAGCCACTTTCCCCTGACAGTGTCAGGCCCTGGCAGAAACCAACCATTGTATAAAGAGCCACGGGGCCTGAAATGGCATTTTGGCAATCCTGTAGTGCTGCTAACAGTGTGCTGTGGTGGGCACGAGCTCGAAGGCACAATTCAGTGCACTGTGCTGTAAGAGAAGGCACTAGACTTTATCCTGTGCCATCTGGCATTATCTACATCCTCCACACTGCTGCCCCTAGTGTGAAACAATCTTTTGCAGTTTTGAAAAGTGGCATCTCGCACTGTCCATCTCTATGCTGGTTCCCCAGGAAGTAGCTCTTTGGTGTCTGTTTCTTTCTTGATGTTTTGTATTGTTTTGACCTAACAAATGGATACCAAGCAAGGCAGGATACTGAACCATTTAGTAGTTGGGTCTTGTTTTTCTGTTCAAGAGATAAAGAAAAGCCTCCTGTGAATGATGGCAGTCTTGTGAATTAGGCTACAAAGCTGTGGCAAGAACTGTTCAGAGCTGGTTAAATGCCGTATTGGTGCTTCAGGAAGAACTGCTGTCTATGTCTCCAAAATAAAACAAGTCTTGTTATCTTTGCTTGGTGGCTTTCCTCCTGTTTCTTGAGCACCTTGTCCTTTCAAGGAATTCTTACACAAGCCCTAAGATTTCTTTGCATTTGGGCTTTTGAAAGAAAAATAGTCCTTTCTCTCTTTCTCTCTCTCCCTTTGTGCTGCCTCGAAGTCAGTCACATCATGGACTTTCACATAGAACTTCTTATTTTTTATTGTGGACTTAACTGCAAGTGCCTCACTTAGATTTTTATTATTATTATTATTCTTTCTTCTGTTCTTACCTCTCCAGTTTATTCAGGGAATTCTGTTCATGTGGGTGCAGTGGGTAGAAAGGGGCTGAAGAAGTGCTCTAGGAAGATTCTCTGTTTTAGACGAGCTGCACAGCTGTGCAAGGCTGGCAAAGGCAGCTTTCATAAGAATTGCCTTCAGGGTGGGCAGAAGGCATGACAGGAACAGCAAGGCTTTGTTTCTTCAGCTGCCCTTGGAGTATTACTTATTTATTCTCCTGCCATAGAAGAGCCAGGCTCAGTCTAGTCTTATCATCAGAGAGATCTGACACCCAAGTTCTTCTTTGCCCAACAGATCTTGGCTGCAGAGGAGAAGCAGGCTGCTCTCAGCATGGGTGCAGGAAGTCTCTGCAAAGCTGTATAAGGCTGGTTTGGGTGTCAGTGCATTTGCTTACCAGCATGGGAAGGTTTGGGTGTGAGAGGGCATGCCATGAGTAATTAAAGAGTGAGAGAGCATGGAGGCTCATTCTTGGGTATTGAGTGTTAATGAGGTTTGGCAAGAGTCACAGATGAAAGAAGAAATGGTTGCAAAGCTAAAGCAAGGCTGGCTTCAACCCTGAGGCATCTTGCATGTTCCTGCTGAAGACATGCCAATGAGTGTGCAAAATGAGGAGTCCCCTAGGTTGTGTCTGAATTGATTTTTGAAAGGCATTTGATGGCTGGTATGGATGAACATGGGACCACCCATCAGGTTTTTAACAGTGCAGCTACAAGACTATAGAGTGCAGGTGCCCTGAGAAAGGAGTGGGTTTAGCTTTAACACCTTTCTTTTCTGTCTTACATCAGGTGAGTAAGAAGCAATGCAGACTCCAGCAGTGCAGGCTGATATTGTGTAGGAGACAATGAGGATGGTGTTACACTTAAACTTTATAGACCACTTATTGCTGCTAAGTGGCACACTAAAACATAAAGAACAACAAAAGCAGGGTTGTTTGATTTGCATCTGTTGTACTCATGAAAGTGTTGTGCCAAGCAGTACTAATGCACTGGAAAACAAACAATGAAACTGAATTTTCTGCCTGGACTGCATTGACTGTCCAAAAGGAAACCCAGAAAAAGAAATTAGTCCAGGAAAAACTGAGGCTAACATCAATTTTGTAAAGAAACCTCACTGAAAAAAAACCCCATTTGACATAGCTTGTCATATAGCTGTGACACCTGGTGCCCTCCCAAAATAGTAGAGGATTTCAAAAACTTTTGTCCATCAAATGGAAAATACTCCCCGCTGGTGACAAAATTGAGAAAGAACCTACCACATGTTTACTGAGCTGCAATATGACAGAAGTGCAGTATACAAACTCCCTCCAAGAAGCTGTCAAACCCAGCCCAGTGCCCCATGAGGTACAGAAAAGGCCTAAAACTTTACAGGGAGAAGTACAGGTTGCAGAGGACAACAGGAGGAGACTTCACGCAGCACAGCAGTGCTGGCCTAGGGCAGGTGCAATTTAAATGTGATAGAAAAAGTGTGAGCAGAGCTATTCACCTCTTGAGAAGCTATTCTGGTTTTTTTCTGAACATCAGCCTCTCCTGAGACTGTAGACTGTCCCCTGCTTGGTGCAGCACCGTGCCCTCATTCAGCCTACTTCAACCCCCTCCTGCTTGCTTTCTCCTGCAGTAATGCAACCCCCACCCCTGAGTGGGCATTTCTATATTGGGAAGATTTACTGGAAAGCTTTCTCTTTTTCTCTTTGTAATTGGCTTGGTGCCAGGAGAGAAGCACCTGTTGGATTTTGTCTCTGTTTGTCAAAACTTGTACCCCTTTCTATTGGCAGAGTTCCAATAGGCTGGTCCTTAACCATCAAGTAGAAAAGGGGACAGAACAAAGGAATCAGGGGCATTCTCAAGGTGATGTAGCAGGTGAAGGATCTGTCCTTTCACTGTGCTCAGCTTTTGTCTTTTGTTTTGTACTGTTCCAGTTATTTTATTAAACTCTTTTGATTTTTCAAGAAACGCTTGACCATGCTGTCTCGCTAATTATTTTTCAACCAATTCACAAGGGCAGGACCCTCAGAGCTTATGGGCCTTCCTCCCAAGCCATATTCTCCCTCTCCTAGCTAAGAACAGAGCAGTGAAGGAAAGCAGCTTGAAAAGCTCATTGGCTCCCTGCCCCGACCCTGGCAAGCAGCTGTGCAGTTTCAGGAGCCTGAGGCGTGCTAGCAGCGAGCTCTGATCTGCCACCCTGGCAGCATAAGCTTGCCTGTCCCATGCACCCTAGCCCAACCTGAGGGCATCCTCCTCCCCAGACTGGTTTGCCAGTGAGTTCCAGCCTGCTTCCTGCTGATGATGGCCTGATTAAACAATAGAGGGATAAGCAAAAGGTTTTGGTACCACATGTTTTTGCACTGCCAGAACCATCAAGTAAGAGCATAGGGACTGTCGTCCTTGGTGCTCCTCTCCCATCCTCAAAAACCTTGAGGAAATATTTTTTCTTTGTTATTTAATTTTATTAAAATGAATTATATTGTTTTATTTAACTAGGTTTTATAGCTATTTAATCTGAAGCTGGTGGTTAGAAGTAAAACTAGTTTTACTAGTGGGATAATCACCCTACCAGGAGCACTAACATTTAGCTGAACTTCTTTTGTTTCAATTTGTTTTGAGCAATGCCAGCTCCAAGCTTCTGGAAACATGAACCTATTCCCTTGTGTATCATAAGAGTAGCCACACAGACAAGGCATAATTAGTGTCTGGGACAACCACAGGAGAGAAATATGTACATGAAACCCAACACTTGGTAAATGCTCTGGACTTAACACTGCGGGTCTTTGAGGAGCTGTGGGATGATGGACTGCAAGGTATATCTGTGCATCAAATTCTTCTCTTCTGTCATTTCACTCTGATTCCTTAACACATTTTCTGCATGTTGAGCTGTTTTAAAAACAGGGTCAAGTACTGCCTGCCATACCCTTTTGTTTACCACAGTAACAGATGGATCATTCACTTGTGCATTGCTCAACATTTGAAACCAAACCTCATGTAATTGGAGCAGGGGACTTTGGGCTGATCTGTACAAATAGTTGAACTGACTTAACTGTAATCAGTTATGGAAAACATTGCTTGGAAACACAATGTTTTGGCTGAGAGCAATTATGTCTTAGCTTGGTAGTTTATGAACCCAAAACAAAGTCTTTAATTGATATGACATCCTACCAATCAGAAGGTAAATTGCTCCAAGACAAAACTGATATAAATTATTACAACTGTGTCCCCAAAGGAGTTTCCAAGGGATTAACTGAATCAGTTTAACAATTGATTGTAGTTAAATTGCTGGGAACTGTTCTGTGTTAACCTTAGGGCTGGGACGTTTTAGAGTGAATCAGGTGAAGAGTTGCACAGCAGCACCTGAGGAGAAACATCGACTGTTTGGAGTTTCACACATAGATCTGCTTTGCAAGGAGGTCAATGAGTGTCAGCAGAGCACCATTTCTTTTGCTGTTGTTGGAAAGACACAAAGATCTTCCTAAAATCAAATAATGAGTGTTTATAACCAAGTGACACAAACTTCTAGTACAGTGTAGTTAATTTATGTTGCTTCCAGTTTCCTAAAAACGTGTGGTACCTAATTTTCAGCAGGCTCTGGTAAAGCAATTATTGCTTATCTTTGCCATCTGGAAAGATGCTTCTGGATCTAGTTATCCTGTCAAGTGTATAAATTCTGCATTGTGTGCACCAGCTCCTTCTGACAGAAATTTGTTTCTGTGAGTGCGTCAAATCTCTATTAGACTTGCTCTGGGCGTGGTTCAGTATTAATGATTTTTAGATCCTAACTTAAAAAATAGCAGCCAGGGTATGCATTATACTACTCCACTGTGCCCTGACTGAGGTTGTGCCACACACATACTGTGGTGTGGTACAGTTTCCTTGGAAAGATAACAGGATTTCAAAGAAAGCTTTGAATCAGTGATGTGGAAGAGAAAAATGTCCTCAGTGCTCCTGCTGTGTATGGGCAGAAAAAGTCAGCAAATATTTTAAGGTAGTGGCAGTGAGAGCAGAGATCACACAATTTGTAGTATCTTTGGAGAGTATAGCTCAGATAGCATTCCCTTAGGCATCCAGATGGATAGGGTTCAAAACTTCATCTTAAATGTTGGTGGTAATGGGAACAGCTGTTCCCTACTGTGTTCAGGTGTAAAAAAGGTGTGGTTTAATGGGCACAAAATCATCAGTTTGCAAAGAGCAACCCAACCTTCCCCACCAGATGAAAGCTCCTAGGGCAGGTTCCAGCTGAGCCTGGCCTGTGTACCAGACCCAGACTTGCTCTGACCCTGCACCCAACCCAGAATGTGGCTCCATGGGCCTAGCTTCCACACCTCACGCTTGGGGTCTACAGCACTGTCTGTGCACCTGAAGATGAGTTTGCTATCACCTCAGCTAGCACAAAATGCCATAGTCTTTTAGATCATGAAACACAGATCATACACTGATCAGTGCTATCTGTCACCTTTGACAGTTCTCTTGGCAGAGAGCTTTGTGATGGATTTGACAGAAAGATTAATTTCTATTGAGTCAGGGAAGGAGTAAGTGAGAATCTGACAGCTCACACTCACTGACTATGGTGCAAGAGTTTAGGGGCTTCTGGCCTTTTTTGGTTTCATTGTTTTGGTCATTGGTTGGGATTTTTTTGCAGTCAAAATTTAAATGAGCAGGATTAACTTCACTACAGTAAGTAAAAGACTCCATGCCTGTATTAACACTCTGTCAGGCTGGAGCTTCTTCCTAAATTAATGTATGCCAGGATGGGTGTCAGTTTCTGAGGAGTCAGTAATAGAGGGTAGGAAGCAGTGTGATGTACTCCCGATTCACCCTCAGTAAATTCACTGAGCTGTGTACACACTGCACAGACAGAGACTGTTTGTTCAAGGAAGGCATCAGACTCCACTAACTTGCTACAGAACCAAGCTCATTAGGAGCTTACAAGCCTCAAAAGATAGTCCTTTATCTTCTTCTTACTTTAACTATGAAACACACAAGAAATACAAAACAATTCCTGGCTATAGAGCACTGCCAGTATCTGGTGTTTTTAGGGGAAATGCCCTGTGTTTTTCTACTGTACCACTGGTGTTACTGCAAAGTTAATTATCTGAAGTAGTGTGTTCATCACTGCATGTAACAAAGAATTGTAATGGCATCTTATTTATATCATAAAAGGCTCTGTGCATGTGTCACCCTTGTGTTTTGATGTAGCTATCTCTCAAATATCTTCTGATAGACATCTCTGCCAGTCATTGCAAGGCAGCAGTAGGAGTAAAATATGCTAGGACATTTAACACAACACTGAGTATGTTTATTTGACTTGTATCCCTGGCTGTGTAGTACTCCAAACTGCACTTCACTAGTGGTGTTTAGAAGGGTTTTTCCCTTGTCAAGAAAGGCCTATCCTACAGTGATATTCTTATAGTTGTCTATTACCATGTGATGTGCTACTGCCCAGAGACCCCCACCCCATCCGTAGAATCCCAGAATTGTGGTCTGCTTGGACCAGGCATGACAAAGGAATGCTTAAAATATGAGGGAGAACTGGGACAGAAGGACAAGGGTAAGAACAGCAAGGAAAAGGGGTGCATGGCTGTGACCCCCTGCCTGGATATATGCTACATGAGTCATCTCATGCAGTCCTTTGGCTGATCTCAGTGCTCCCACCATGATTCAGGGTTTAGGAATGAGGATGCAAATGCAGGCAGCCAGTATAGGCCCCTTGTGGCTGGTGAGCAGTTGTGTTTTCAAATCATCAAAACAAAGAAAGACCTAGCCCTGCCATTAGTCTCTTGTTCCAGCTTCTAACCCAAAGAACATAAATGAGGACAGGAGAGGATTGTTCTCAACAGATCCCACCAAACTGGGTAAGCAGCAGATGAAACAGCTGCATGGGTATCCAGGATCCAAAAGATAGTTCCTATCCTAGCAATTTTTAGGAAGGCCACACTTTCTTCTTCCATATCTTTAGATTTCTTTCAGTTACATCTCTCAAAGTATGAAATTAATTCTGGTGTATACAGACAACAGCTTTGTTTGCAGGTGCTGTAAATTTCATTTAAGAATAATGATATATTATGTTTATGCTGAAACATCCAGGATCAAAGTGACCTTGCTGTGATACAGAGATTCTACTTACAGTAACCATCACGCAGATGGGGAAATGGCAGCTAGCTCAGTATCACAAAATCTCTCTATCACAGCTGGGAAAAAAAATACAATCTGTTGATCCTTGGTTCCCAAAATGAGATCCTCCTCAAAAAGAAGTATTTTCATAACTATTACACAGCTAAAAACCTTTGTGCATTAGTAGCTGTCTTCTACACAGTCTTTTTTAATAAAAGAGTTTGCCTCAGTTGATGGAGAATTGAGACTCTGTATGAGGTGCACTGTACTCTGACATAGTTTTCATTATGTTCATTACTGCCTTGTCACAGCCTTCATTTTCATTGCACTTTGGGGCTTTTTTAGGTTTTATAAGAATAAATGTGATCTGCCCTGGGAAGAAAAGACCCAAATTAAGCCAAATCTTCACTGCATAAAGAATCTGAAATATCCTATCCAGTATCCAGAAATGATGGTCACTTTAAAGAAAGGTATCTGTCTTTTCCCAACTCTCTTGGTTTTTTGTTTTGTTTTTGACTGCAGCTAATGCTGATGCTCTCCATTTTACATCTCTGTGTAGGCATTTAAAGCTGTGCAAAGTAAGTATTTTTTTTTAAATCCTCCTATTTCACCCTGACAAAAATGACCATACACAGTGTGGAGTGATGCAGAATTTTTTTCCTCCAAGCTGACTGGATCTATCAGTGTGGAAGATTGAACACAGTGGCATTCAGTTCTGTCTAAAGCAAAACTCCATAATGTGCTCTGTTTCAGCAAATACTGATCTGCTTTGTTGCAAGGCTTTCTGTATGCATCATTAGTCACTTGACATTCTGTGTACCCTAGAAACCCAGAAATGGCAGTATCAATGCTTATTTGTTTATGTATTTTTAAAAACTTCATTTATGGTTTGGCTTCAGTCACATCACTTTGCAAATTATCTTTCAAGAGCCTGTCTCATCAGAGAATACCTGGAGACTGGCCAACATGCCCATGGCCTTACCATTTTTATTCCTTACTCTAATGACTCAACACGCCCACACCACAAGGACCTCCATAGTACTCATGACCTCCCCGAGGGCTGCTAGAACTATTCATAGCTCCAATTCACAGACTGGCTGACACAGGGGACCACCTGCATGAGACATGGGTAGAGCTAAGCCACTTTATGTGTAGGCTTAATCCAGCAGATGGAGCAGCTGCCTGACACTGTGGAAATAGCCTGTATTTTTGTCCAGGTCAGAGTGATGTGGTGGCCTGGTGCACCTAGTAATTATTAACTAAAATATGGTCTTTTTTTTTTTTTTTTTTTTTTTTTTTTTTTTTTTTTTTTTTTTTTTTTTTTTTTTTGCTGGCATCCACAGGCATGAGAGAGCTCTGTCCCACTGGATATTTTGGAAAACTTTTACTACTTCCTGTGCTTGTGTGCTCCCATTAAAATATTTTCCAACTTCAGAGTTTGTCATTAGGCTCTTAGAGCTGGCAAGGCAAATGGTGATCTCTGCTGTAAATCTAGAATGTCATCTGACACTGGCTTGACTGGTGGAAACAGATCTTAGATAAAGCCCATTGTAGGGCTTAAGAGAAGCCTGCTCATGCTCTATAATTAAAGGTGACTGTAGTCAAAGGGAGTCTGATGCACCTTGTGGAGTTAATGACCCCCATAGTAGTAATGGCAAGGCATGCCCTTTACCTTGCAAAAAAGCTGTTCCACATCATCCTGTGGGAATGGGAACACAAAGCGAAGTGGTCTCAAGGTTTTGTGTGCTGCTATTACATTTCCCCTACCCCATCCTGGAACACTTTTCAGCCTTACCTTTTTCTGTCAACCTCCTTGGATGGTGTCATGTTCTGTCAGCTGGGTAAAGTGCTGATACATTTATTTCAATCTTGACGTTGTGACATGAGCTTTAGAGACAATGACAATTTCAGACAAACCATGGCATGACAGGCACTCATTCTCATGCTGTTTAAATTTGTACTTCTGTAGGAAACCAAAAAGGAGTAGATAATGATACCATCTGTACCCTAACTACAAATCTCGGCGTATGAATGCGAACACTGTAGCTGCCCTGAATATGGGAGCTACTTTTTGTCATGTTAGAGCTCTGGACGGGGGGTTGCCTCCTCACACAGAGCATGAGTGCCATATCTTTGCATCTTCTGAAGTCCTGCTCAAGAAGCCCAAGCAGAGCTCGTGGGGCAGCTCAGGTATTACAGAGGCAAACTTGGACTACCCACTAAAGTCTTGCCCACTCGTGCTGTTTAAAGCTGTTCAGTAGACATGGAGGGTTGTTTCCAGGGGAGTAATACCTAGCAGAGGCAAAATTACTCGTTTTTCCCTTATAGGGAAGTTCTACTAGTCAAATCATTCTGTTGTGGCATCTTTTCTACAAGCATTTGCCAGCGCATTTATACCTCTATCAGACATAAAGGTCACGGAGACTATGGATTAATTTTCAGTTACAAGTGATTGGTTGTAAATCTCCTTCTAATCTGGAAACTGCTTTTGGCAAAATCCTGGACCCATTTCCCACTGGTTTTCTTGCCATGAGTTAGTGAATGCTGTGGTCTTGGTTGATCCTTTACCCACAGTATCATTGCAGGAGTTCAGGCTAATGTCAGAAATGAGAGACCGTGTTTGAGACAAGAGACCAGTGTTTGATGGAACCCTGGTTCCTGAATATCAGGATAAATTCTTCTTAAAATACATCCTCCTTTCTGATCTTCTGTAGTCTAGCTGTACCTTGTCTTGATTGGTCATAATAGAGTCTGCTTTAAATCCTGATTTTCAAATCTCTTTAATCTTCATAGAGTAACATCTTAGAAAAGCAAAACGGAAGGCTATATTCAGAACAAGTATTGTGCTTTGGCTATGTAGCTTCTGTTGTTTTGGTAATCTCAAAAAATAAATTCATAGTAGATCTAATTTCTTGATGTTCTAATTAGCTACCTCCCTTACATTTAGCAGTAAGAATCTATCCCTTATAGATACATAAATGATGTTTCTCTTTGACTCTAAGCTTTAGTATGATCTTAGTACAAGCAGTACTAGAACCTGGTATCTGAATGTTTGTGTCAGTTATTGTCTAAGATGCAGAGTCAAGTTAAACACAGTGGACTGGACTTCTCTGGGGGAGCCTGTTCTGCCTCCTCATGTCTTTACTTACTTTTCTGACCAGCCAAAGTGCCAGTTAGTGCCAGCTGCCATCTGATGTTATGGAAACTTACCCAACCAGAACCAAAAGGAGATTAGACTGCCACGAGGTGACACTGACTGCTTTAGTGAGCCAAGCAATCAGTGAAAAGCTGGTGTTAACCAGGCACGCATGTGTCGGGTCCCTCTTAACACAGCTTTTCTTTTTTACTTCTGTCAAGTTAAGAAACCTGACTTTTTCTCCACAGCCAAGCTGTAAAAACATCAACTGTTTGAAGAGTTTTCTTAAGACAACAACAGCAAATGTCTAGTCTCCCCTTCTCCCAAGTGGTGTTCACACCAGTAAAATTAGCCTCTTGGAGGTGCAGAGCATTTGTGCCCAAGAGAAATAGTGAAACCCTTCCCAAGTAGACAAGCCATGACAAGCTCTGACATTTTATATTGCTATTTCTCTGTCCCTGTGCCAGGGTAAGCAGATACCTAGTGGATATTCCTGGGAAATGAGCTTGTCAAGCTGCACAGGAACTCCTTCAGAGAAGTTTGAGGAACCAGAGCAGATCAATGCCTTTTCCTACCCAGGTTGTGGCCTGGCAAGGTGAGCTGACTCATTTCAAGAGCAGGATGGCTAATTGTCTTGGAATGAGAAACAGGCATACAGATTTTCCCCTAGGATGAATGAGAGCTCTGTGGTATATACACAGATGTTTTGGATTAATTAGTTTCCAGCCTGGTTTTATAATCTCTTAGCAGATTTTGACATGCATCTGCCTGTGCAGTGAATTGTTGTATTTCATTGGTGAGTAGGCATTTCTGGGACACTGATCCTTGACAGCTGGGATGATTTGCTAGCCCTGACATGTCTTGTCCTTTCTTCTGGGGAGTACATATCATTTTAATTCTGATTTATTTCTTTTTGGTTTAACATAAAGAAGACTGAACACTTCAACTTAATGTAAAGGGTTTCCATAGCAGAAATTGCAGACAGTTTGGCTCGATATTTTTGTCGTTGGAATATTTTTGGGGTTGGGCTTGCTGGGGTTTTGGTTGTTTGAGGAGTTTTTTGGTGCAATTCAAGCAATGACATCCAGCTCTAGAAACACCAGCTTATGGAAAGCAGAAAGGCACATGGAAATGCTTATTGGCTTAAATTCAGCAATGACTTAATTCTGATATTGTTCTACTGGGTTTTCTGGAGCTCTCCCACTAGGGCAGAATTTCTGACCACCCAAGACTTCTTCCATACTCTGCAGGGGGTCAAAATGTTACACAAAGACACAGCAAAAGCAGCTGGGGTGGAGCATTTTTGTGCTATGTATCTCTATGAGTTTTATGGTTATATTTATAAGCAACCATCTATGTCAAGAGCCATTTTGTCTTTTGCCTGTGACTTGAACCCAAAACTTGCAAGGAGAAGAGCAAATTCCAGGCTGATACACTTTTGTGTGTGCAGCAGGCTTATATCAGACTGTGCTGTCTGTGAATAGGCTGAAGAAAAATCTATAGGGTAGGAAAGAAAAAGGTTATTAAAAACATTGGCCAGGGGTCTACGAGTTCACAGCTCAGGAATGAAGTTGTTGAGAGACACTCAAGCATGGGGCTTTTCTCCTGAAAGAAGGTGTAAGGCAGGAAAGAAAAAGAACCATTTGCTAGTGGAAGAGCTCTAAAGAGGAGAACATGCTGCCTGCAAGAGATCAAGAGTGGCCGAAGGAGCAGTCAGGTGAAAACAGGTTAGAAGTGATCCTGAGGGAAAGTCTGATGGCTTGCAATGCCTCACCAGCTACGTCTTCGCTGGGCAGCTGATTGTGGTTGATCATGATCAGACAGATCTGTCAGCTGGGGAGAAAAGCCCCTGCTGCTGGATCTCACACTGATGGATGCTGTGCTTGTGGTGCCTGCCCTTAGACTTGGTGTTTGGAAAGAGTTTAGACTTGGCCAGTGGACTGACCTTCCTGCTGTGTTAGAGCCTGATGGATGGAGAGAAGCTGAGGTAGTGCTGCTGGGCAGACACAAGCTGTGCTCTCTCCAGGGGTCTACTGACCTGCTGGCAAACTTTCATTAGATTTGATTAAGAGCTCTTCCTTTCTTGTATGATGAGCAGCAAATTTCTGAGTCCAGAGTCCTCTGTTAAATCAGTGTGTTCAAAATACTCCTAGACCAACAGAAGTCTCAGAAATTATGCCATCTTCCACGAAGTATGGCTGAAGTTAGTGCAGATGCTGTTTTGGATCTATGATAGTAAACACGTCCTTAAACAAATTGAAAGGAATCTCTCAGTTTAGGAGGAAAACGTTGATGGAAAGCAGCTAAGGTGAACATCCAGAAACATACCCTGTTTCTCAAAGGAAAACATTTTAGTCTACTGCTGATTTTGAGGAATGCATTATCTGGATTTTTAGCATTACAGTAGTGGTCCTCAGATACAGTTCCACATGCCACCAAGTTTGAAATTACTTTTCCTCAATACAAATGTGTCTACATGTAGGGCCTTGCTGTAATCTGCTTCTTAAAAATCTTTATTGCCCTAGGTAAGAAAATTAGATAAGTGAGTCTGGTTTTACAGTTTAAGGAAAGGCTCTTCCTGATTTCCCTATGATATAATATGCTATTAAGTACCTCAATCAGTTTTGCTGAACTAGGAAGTTCTAAAATTCTTCATTTTATTGTGCTGCCTTAGAAACTTCTTGCTCCTGTGTGAAACTCAAAGACACTATAATTCTCTGGGGTATCTTTAAGAGGTATAGGCAGAGCAGATGATAAAATATTGGTGTGCTTGACAGTGTCATCAGCACTCTAAGAATGGTTGTATATCTAATGTTCTATTAGAGCCTGTGAGAAATGGCTCTCCAAGTAAATTTTAAATATGCTACTTTCTATGTGAATAAACCAAAATGCATAATTAAGTTTTAGGATGTCCAAAGGCCAACCAATGATAGTTATCATTTACTTCCTGCTCTAGATTTTTCCAAAAGCCTTTGTTATACGATTCCTCTGCAATTACTTAAAGTATTTGCTGATAAGGAAGGGCAGCTGGTTTGAGTCTTCCTGACCACTTTTTCTTATCTTTGTAATACTGTGTGGCCAAGTGACAATTTTGATTCCTGGTGGAAAGAAAAGTGTTTGATTTTTTCCCTTCAGGTTTAGTTTCTAGTTTGATCAGTTATGGTGCCACTTGAATGTGTTTGTATATAATTAACCTCTGTGTGGGTTTGGTTTTTTTTTTTGTTTGGGTTTTGTATTTAATGTAAGACCAGTGGCTATCTTGGCTATGGCTTGGCTACACTGGTTCAGCATCTTTGTAGCAGAACTCTGAAAGCTACTTACTCTAAGAGGAAAAAAGAAACTGTGAAATTTACAGTGTACCAAACTGCATGTGTTGTTAGCATTCTGCAACATCTTTCTTCAGAATAAGGTAGCATCCAGAAGCCTTTCCCAGGATTAGCTGACAATGTGAGAGTGGAGAGCAGTCTAACCTGCCCAGCACAGCGCGGTGATCATGGAAGCAGGTCAGGAACGGGGATCATGAAGTCTGGCTATGATTATTGCCTTGGTTAGTGAGACAGTCTCTCAAGCAAAATCTATTACTTCAGGACTTAGCCTATAGCTTGAAGTCAAGGCTGCATAGAAAGCCCAGAGGTGCAGAAATCTCCCTCAAATGTGTAGCAACACTGAAAAGATTCAATTCTTTTTTGTTAGATTGGTCCTGAGAAAAGAAGTCATGCTGCAGCTGAGTTAAGCTGTAACCATCCTTGCAAGCAGTAGTGAGAGGTTGGAACACGCCATACTCCATACTAACATTTTAAATGAAAATTATTATATGTTTATTTTAAAAATCTAAAATTATTTATTGGAATAGGCTTGAGTGGAACATTTTTCCAGGTGAAGAGAAGATAACTGTCACTGAAAAAGGTGAAAAATCTTCTCTGGATTGCAACTGAATAAAAATGGTCCAAGATCTGGATCTCAGCATAAGAGTTGTTGAAATCCTTAGTGTCAGACTGTAGTACAAGCAAATGCAAGGAGCCCACTTGCTCATTAGCTTTTACTGCTCTCCTGTCACTGGTTTGTAGGTACAGTGTTTTACTTATTTATGCCCAAGGTGATATAAGTGAATGAGAGCTGGCAGCAGCTGCTGAATAATGGATAAAACACCCAAATTCTGCTGATGGCAATTTCCACAGCATGGGGAGTTGTACTGAGGGCTTACTGCTCCCCTGGCAATGGCAAGAAAATTCCAGCAAGTCCTGAGGTGTCTCAGTGAAGAATGTCTTTCTGCAGAGTGTACCTTGACATCTTACATCACGGTCTGTTTCATTTTCTAGCTGATTGCTCCCATTTCTAATGAAGAGTCTGACTAGCACTGGTCGACAAGAATAGCAATCTCCCATTTCCACTACCATTTGCAGAGCTTTCTAGGGGCATCCTTAAGCCTTTATACACAATTTCAAATGAATAAGCTTTGCTAAGAAAGACAGCAGAGGCTGTCTAATTAGAATAACCTAATGGGCTGGCTGAGCTCTGAATACAACAGTGGCAAGAGATCACTAAAAAGCTTCTGCCCTTATCTGGCCTTAATCATATATCTTGGTTTCCAGGGCACTTTAAGGCTTTATTTTGAATGCTTCACAGATTACACTGACTAATATGAGAACAGGGTCATTAGTGTAATAAATCTCAGGTAAGTGTAGAGCTAGCCTTAGAAACCTTTCTATATTTGGCCTCTGATAGTTATTGTCGTACAAGTCTATAAAAAATAAGTGTTGACATATGGTTTAGGGTACTGGTACACATGTGTTAAATGCTAATGCTGCCATTTTCCCAGCAGCATGAGTCCAGGCAGTCTTAGCTTTGACAGCATGGCTCTGTAACATGCCTTGCTTGCTCTGGAGGAAGCCAAGCTCCTCCTTGCTGGACACTTGTCTATACAAGACAGACACTGAAGGTCTGATTATTGTTCAATGACTTGCTCACAAAATGTTGGATCTTTTTCTCCCCTAACTGAGGAACTTGAATCTATAGCACAGCTGACAAAATAAGTATTTATAACCTCATTTGTAGGAGGGACGTGAGTTGGTTGAGCTACAATTGCCTGGTTAAAAACATCTGACCATCCCACAGGCTGTGGCCAAGGATTCACCCTGCTTCCTGTTTAAGCCAGGCAGAGCTTGACTTCAGTGGGTCTTCATTTGCCTCACCCATTCCATGACCCCTGGGCTTGCAGGGTGTGTGGGAGGGGCACTGGCTAGCTCTTCTCTCTGTGTTTTGCTCTTCAGTCCTGAGGGGTTATCTCAAAGTTCTCACCCGATAGGAGGGGCTGGAAAATGTGTGGAGAGGAAGAAGATGAGCCAGCCTGTGGTGAGACTATCAAAGGTACAACCCAGTGACATTCACAGTAAACCAGCTGCCCTCTGTCTGCAGCTGCTGTGCGAGGCAAATTGGTAGGGAAACGATTTTAATCCTTACCTGCCTAATCCCAAACTGCTGGGGATATCCTGTAGCACAACAGTGATGGAGAAACAGCTACCCTGCCTCAAGTAAAGTTATCAAACAATGCCCAAGAATGTTTGAAAGCACACCAGCAAAACTATTTAGCGGGCCTGTCTTTGCACAGTGTGACTAAACTGCATCCTAATGACTTTGTTGCTAATTCCACCCTAGCTTGCTCTGCTGCCTGATGGAGATATCTCTGCTGGCTCCCTTGCTCTGGCACACAAAGGCTTCTCTGTGTAAATGTCTGCAACAGTGTCACTACTTTCTTTCTTTTTTTTAATCCTTCACCCCCAAATGATTCTGGACAGATTGTTTTTCCCTCTGTATAGCTTTGTAAGAATAATAAAGTAGCAGAAGCAGTGGGGGGCTGTGGGGGAGAGAATTAACACTCTGTTCCTAGCTTTAGGGTGACCAGATGCATGAGAAGGACCTGACTCAGGGAGAGCTGTTCCCCCTGCAGTCCCAGCACAGCTCCTGCCCTTAGGCTGGGACAGAGATCTGCTTTGCTTAAAAACCAGAATGGCTAAAGAGATCTGAAAAAGGGTGAAGGGGCCAGTGCTAAATTGTGCATGTGCCATTGGGTAATCTCAGAGGGACAAATTCACAAAATCCAGCACAATGATCCTGCAACACAAGTGTTGCCTGTTTATGACTCTGCATGTGTCACCTTTCCTGTTACTTTTCACGGGTCTGGAGGAGCCTCAGTTCATCTCTGGGTTTGACAGCAGCTGCTCCCTTTTTTGGCTCTCTGACATGTGCCCAGCAGCTGAGGCGGATGAAGACAGTGGGGGCAGATCTTGTACAGAGTAGCAGCACCACAGGGGTGTAGGGGGGTTCAGCATTAGGGCAGAAGTGTGTGTGTGTGGGGGGGGGGAGGGGGGGGTTGGAAAGCCG